>JASEVX010000046.1:863720-1005788 GCA_031761405.1 Serripes groenlandicus | reverse complement strand
TTCAACGGACACACATTTAAACTATGTTTTAAATATCTTTCAGATCAAAGTACGATTGGACCAAATGGAACGAATGGTGGTAAGTCAAGTTTGTTTGTTAAAAGAAAATGCATAACTTGCTCCTCTCGCTTATTTTTACCAGACTGTATTCGGAGAGTATATTCCCCGATATAAGCAGACGGCAGTTAACCCTTTCCCTCATAAAACATATCTGCATCAGACGACTTTGAAAACATAGTGACAAAAACCTGATAAATCTCCATAAAAGATAGCTTAATTGTTAAAAAAAAAAGATGAAAAATATATGATACCCTGGGCAAATTGGCTAGCGGAACTTCGTGAAGCATGCACCACGATTTCCTCCGTAACTTCACTGTCATTTTTGTATCGCATGAGCGGCCGATCAAGCGTCTACATTTCACCTCATAAATTATACATAAGTACCAATTTGCCCAGGGTATCGTATGTTTTATGAATAGCCTGGGTACCGAGGAAGATAGATTCGTGTCCCTAATCAATCTACAGAACGTTTTATATTATATTATCTCAAACAGAAAGTAACTTGATATGAAACACTCTCTCTTACTCGTTCTTTGAACAGATAACCTTTTTTTTTTGGAAATTGGGAGGAGCAAGTTACCATGGATACGAACCTCGTCTAGTGTTGTATGGGCCTTAACTCTTTCTGCGTCGAAATCTCTAAAGTAGACTAATCCATGTCCAAAATCGGGCAACTCATTTTATACGAGTTTTGGATAATTTTGACTAGCAATCAATGCTGATTTCTTGTGAGACAGTTCGTTACGAGCTGACTCAACTGAATTTGTTTTGTTTGCAAAAAAACTTTCATTATTGCCATTGGCGCTGAAAGTGTTAATACATCTGCGTAACGAGATCATGTAAAGATATTTATTCGTAAAACTATTAGTCGTTCCACGAGCAAACATTATGGACTATGCGTAATGTATCGACCCAGATCAGCCTGCGCAATCCGCGCAGGCTCATCCGGGCCAACACATTCCGTCTCAGGTGGATAAAGGTATTTGGTAAAGATACCTGAAACAGAAAATCCACACGAGGGGAAAAGTTTCAGCCCAGGTTAGCCTACGCGGCATGCTTAGTTTTATCCGGGACGATACTTCCCGCAGATTATTTAAGACCCCAAAAACTCTAGACTCGGCTCATATATATAATTATATAATTTAAAACGAAGAAATATGCCGGAACAATGCTAGTGTCCTTATATTTCCTCTTCTAACGCATGCTGTTATATAGTCACATATATATTTTAACATGTTATACATGTGCAATCAAACCTGTGCATAAGACCACTTTAGCATAGCAATTCCCTGGCTATAGCGACCATACTTTTTGTTTCACGATTACACAATTTCTGACAAAAAAGAGCCTGCAAATAAATATCACCTGTGACCAAAGATCAGATTGTTTTCGTTCGTTGGGTTGTCCTTATATACAAGTTTCCATGTTTATATTGAAAGTTACATAACATATCATGCAAATTATTTTTCGATGGACATAGTTGGCTGTTTTTTACAAGTCAAATATTGTAGAAAAAATGTGTTATAGTTAATCTTCAAATGGCTGCTTAATACTAGTTGGCTGCTTAACAAAGGTGACTGCTAATACAAGTGTGATTGTATAAGTTGAAAGTTACTATGATATAAATTAAAAATTGGGTAACACCAGAATACATCGATCACTGATGTGTGATTATAATCCTAAAACAAAACAGTATTTATCACCGGTGTCCATTACATGTTTTCAATACACATGTATATTGCACTATTATAGTCTTTGGAGAGTTCTTTCCAAATATATATATATAGCCCCCCCTTATTCCAATCAAGTAGAAAGACATCGTGATCCCCACACTGTTAATATATATCTCTCAATTGCAGACATCAAATCCTCAAAAGCCAAACTGAAGCCAGAGGGTATGTTATGTTTTGCTAAGATGCATACACACCATAACTTAGCTTCTGCAAACTGATTAAATAGAGATGACTCACAACACAAGAAAGTGTTACATTGATCATTTATATTATCGAAAGGATTCAATCTTTCACACATAAGAACGATCTGCTGCGGGAGGCTTTGGACATATTTAGTCAAACATATCGAGGGCTTCATATGCAAAACGGTTGGTACCATACCTTGTTCAAGGTGTAGTTACAACCGTTTTGCATGAAACCATTGATATGTCAAAGGTCGTTTGCTGCAGAGGCGCCAGAAAGCGTATATATGTGGGAAAGTGTTAAGGTATTGTCCGGGTAATTTGAGCTATCGCTTGTTGACTACATAACACGGTACTATATGTCTTTATATTCAACACGCGATAGTTCAATTTACACAGAGAATACAACGTGCTTCAAACTATTTAGCTATATGTTTGTACAAGCCTTTCTGAAATTAATCGTTTGCGTCTTCGAAACAGTGTAGATTTATCGACTGACTTTGCACTTCCTCTATGGTCAGCAATGATTATCATTGAGTAGCATACATTTTTAAGACTCGATGTTACCAAAGAGGGATGGATCTACACTTCTTGGAAATATGAGGACACTACATTTCTTGAGTTGTGATTTCTTATATCGAATGTTGTTTGCAAGACAATTTTTATGAAATTTCCCAGTGTTATCACAGGCGTCCAAGTTTTCATTTGAGAACATTTGGGAAAACATACACTACCTACAATTAGTATCTCTATATGGTTTATATGCTATCATAACATTAATGTTTTCGTATGATACAATTTGGAAAATCCAAAACAGGACCGTGTTTCTATAAATATCAACTTTATATAGTAGTAAATAAAAATACATTATAAGTAAAGTATATCACTCATATAGACAGGCTATTTATAGTAACACGGTCCTGTGTGGGATTTCCCAAATTTTCTCAAATGAAAACTCGAACGTCTGTGGTGTTATCGACCGATTCCCTTGCGAGATAAGATTTAGCCGCGTCGTGCGATTTTTGATCGAATTGTCTCTTCAGCTTGGTACCAAATCGCTCGATGCGGCGCTGTTATAAAGCTAAAATATAAAGAGGCTTTACTATAATATAAGAGGCATACCATTGAAAACCTCGAAAATAGTTGTTAAGATAGGACCCTCATGAACTCGGTAGTTTCCGTATGATGTCGTCATCGAACTGTATTGTTTGTTGGCCGCCATTTCCATCGGAAATGACCGACTTGTAATCTCAGGAGAACTATGTCGATTTAATACGACTGTAGAAGGAAAACGACCCTCCGTTATATACTGTTACTAAATTCAGATCTCGTACGAAAATCGCATTACCCATTAGAGGTATTTCACTTTAACCATTTCCCGCATACAAACACATCTGCTGCAGACGACTTTGACAGATTCTTAGCAACAATATGGTAAATATCTGTAAATCGAATTGTAACTATTGAATAGAGCTGAAAACATTGTGGCAAAAGGAGAAAATGACCATTATGAGCATGTTCTCCTTTTGCCTCAATGTTATCAAAAGTCGTCTTCTCCAGGTGCTTCGAAATGCGTCTACAGGTTAGAAAGGGTAACACAAAAGCGTAACCACCATGAACCGAAATGAATCAGCATGCATTTGCCATGTCAAGCGTATGTTTTCCAATGGTATTCCTCGTGTAACAAAAGCCGATTAATACGTTAACAAAAAAAATTAAACTTTGAATTCATAACATCTGTTAAGTATCTTCTCTTGTCAATAGAAATCGTCTTGCTTCAAATCATAGATATACATGTACTTTGTTTAACCCTCTGTTGAAATACTAATCTTAGACATTAGAGATGCGTAAGTTTCCCCCTGTAGTATACCCGTATGTGGTTGAACAGCATTTTTATAAATGTGTAATATTTTACATGACGCATGTTGTGAGGCATTCAGCAGTGAAGTATTTAAGACGACGAAATACTATATATTTTCCAAAATCGCGGTAATGCAAAGAGCGTAACTGATTTTTGATATTAGGACGGTCAGAATAAGCGTATGAAGAGAATATATTTATAAAACTACACGAGGACGGACTGATCGGGATCTTCGCTGCTCGCATACGATCCGATGCTGGTTGTGCACATCGTGACAAAATGTAATGCACTGTTTATTGATAGCTTTTTATTTCAGCATTACTTTATGACTTTATCGAAAACATATAGTGAATATTTATTTGAGATTCCGTTTTCATATACTTCGTGGAAATAGGGTCTATAATAGAGGTAATAAATGTCATTCAGCACAACAAAAAACTACTTCGAAAATAATAGCCAATAACGAACAAATGTATCTTTCCTCAATAAGGTGTTCTGTGCTGAAGTCGAAGCATCGTCCAAGGGAAGTAACTATGTTTACTAAAACTTGAGTCTAGATGTATTATCTCTCTTTGATATTACTGGCTATTATCCTCAAAGGTGACATCACCCTTAATGTCATGTTCCAAATGAGGGTCAAGGCGGTTAAATCGGACTAACATGCATACCCGCGTAACTTGATCTAGCTATGATCTCTCATAGAAGGTTAAGAGCATCGTCTAAGGGAAGTAACTCTGTTTTATTAGACTTGAGACTAGATGGATTATCTCGCTTTGATATTCCTTAACTATATATTATCCTGGCAGGACCAATTTCTTCATGTGGTCAAGGAGTTTGAATCAGACTAACACGCACACCCGCGTAACTTGATCTGGATATGTACTATCATAGCAGGTTTAGTACACGTTTTGACGTACGCTCATCATTTGGACGAGATGTTTCGGGAACGGTTGATTAATTGATTCAGTTTTACCACGACAGGCCAGTTAACCCTTTCCCCCATACAACAATTCTGCAGCAGACGACTTTGAACGTATTTTGTCAAAACATAGAAAATCTCTATGATTGAATGGATAACCTATGACAAAAAGTGGAAAACATTGTGGCAAAAGGAGAAATTGCACGTTTTGTGCAATTTCTTCTTTTGTCACTATGTTTTCAAAAAGCCGTCTGCTGCAGAGGCATCAGAAAGCGTCTATATGAGGCAAAGGGTTAAACTAACCTGTTTTACTGGCTTTCTCGCATCAGCGCTCCACCGTTTCTTTCCGATTCAACTATTTACGTTATAACATTGTGGAAAAAGCAGCATGTTGTTTGGAAGGAATGTTATGTGGATCATGGTGCGCCGTCGTGATATGACTTGGAAATTGTTATGAGCCGTGTAAAAAAAAAAAAAAAAAAAAAAATCAAACAATTGTGTCTTTCGAAATCTTGGAAACGATCTCCTACTCGAAAATCTCCCCAAACATCTGGCTGCTTTTCCACATAGACATAGCCTATTGGTGGAAGACGAATGACGCAATGACTTTTGTCAAACGTCGGAAAGAAAGTCGACTTGCAAAATGAGGAGTTACTCACCATGAACAATTTTTGTTCTTTTTGTCGCATCTTTTCAAAGATCGTCTCCTGCAAATGCGTCAGAATGCATCTACGGTGGAGATCCCGGCAGGGGTAATTTTGTATGATGTGTCCTAAATGGCTTCCCTGAGTCATCATGTAGGAGTCAGTGGCTGTAAAATTACCTTATTACATGTGATTACGTAATACAGAGTAGACAGATAGATGTAGAAATATAGTAAAACATATTGAAAATCTCAATAAATGAAATTTTAGTTTTTGGAATAGAATGGAAAACATTGTTGCAATGTGTCAGAATGCGACTACGTGTAAACACAACGGTAGAGATTCCGACAGGGGTGATTTCATTTCGTATTATTTGCACTTTATTGGCGGTGCTAAACATCTCTGAGTCATCATGTATCTGTCAGAGGCTGTAAAATTACCTTGTTACATGAGATTACGTAGCACAGAGTAGACAGATAGATGGGCAGATCAACTTAACATTGATATCCTTTCTACAAAACACAATCAGACTGGTGTCTTCTGGGTGTCGGTACTATCTCATAGGGGCAAATTATGTAAAGAAGCACGGGGAAATGAACAAATGCTATCGAATGTTCACGAACAAAAAACGGTTCATGACTAGATCTAATTCTACTGGTTGTATACATTTTGTCTGCTTCGAAAGTGTCTTCCTTACAGACATACATGCAATTCCAGTAACTGAATGGAAATAAAACTTTTCTCACTATTTGCAATGTGAGATCGTAACGAAAGCAGTGCCGTTATCCAAATAAAAATGAGTGTGTCTCATTTTCGAATATCTCTATATACTGCTTTTGTTCAAAATGGGCAATTCATTTTAACTTCCTGCTTACGCAATTTCTCACACATGGCTCATAGCTCTACGGATAAGGAGCGTTGTGTTTGTTCTAAAATCCTTATTTTATTATTTGCACTTTATTGGCGGTGTTAACATCTCTGAGTCATCATGTAGCTGTCAGTGGCTGTAAAATTACCTTGTTACATGAGATTACGTAGCACAGAGTAGACAGATAGATGGGCAGATCAACTTAACATTGATAACCTTTCTACAAAACACAATAAGACTGGTGTCTTCTGGGTGTCCGTACTATCTCATAGGGGCAAATTATGTAAAGAAACACGGAAATGAACAAATGCTATCGAATGTTCACGAACAAAAAACGGTTCATGACTAGATCTAATTCTACTGGTGTATACATTTTGTCTGCTTCGAAAGTGTCTTCCTTACAGACATACATGCAATTCCAGTAACTGAATGGAAATGAAACTTTTTCACTATTTGAAATGTGAGATCGTAACGAAAGCAGTGCCGTTATCCAAATAAAAATGAGTGTGTCCCATAATCGTATGTCTCTACATGTATATACTGCTTTTGTTTAGAATGGGCAATTCATTTTAACTTCCTGCTTAAGCAATTTCTCACTAATGGCTCAGAGCTGCTCTACGGATAAGGAGCGTTTTGCTTGTTCTAAAATCCTTATTTTATTTTGTGCACTTTATTGGCGGTGTTAACTTCTCTGAGTCATCATGTAGCTGTCAGTGGCTGTAAAATTACCTTGTTACATGAGATTACGTAGCACAGAGTAGACAGATAGATGGGCAGATCAACTTAACATTGATAACCTTTCTACAAAACACAATAAGACTGGTGTCTTCTGGGTGTCCGTACTATCTCATAGGGGCAAATTATGTAAAGAAACACGGAAATGAACAAATGCTATCGAATGTTCACGAACAAAAAACTGTTCATGACTAGATCTAATTCTACTGGTGTATACATGTTGTCTGCTTTGAAAGTGTCTTCCTTACAGACATACATGCAATTCCAGTAACTGAATGGAAATGAAACTTTTTCACTATTTGAAATGTGAGATCGTAACGAAAGAAGTGCCGTTATCCAAATAAAAATGAGTGTGTCCCATAATCGTATGTCTCTACATGTATATACTGCTTTTGTTTAGAATGGGCAATTCATTTTAACTTCCTGCTTAAGCAATTTCTCACACATGGCTCAGAGCTGCTCTACGGATAAGGAGCGTTTTGCTTGTTCTAAAATCCTTATTTTATTATTTGCACTTTATTGGCGGTGCTAAACATCTCTGAGTCATCATGTAGCTGTCAGAGGCTGTAAAATTACCTTGTTACATGAGATTACGTAGTACAGAGTAGACAGATAGATGGGCAGATCAACTTAACATTGATAACCTTTCTACAAAACACAATAAGACTGGTGTCTTCTGGGTGTCCGTACTATCTCATAGGGGCAAATTATGTAAAGAAACACGGAAATGATCAAATGCTATCGAATGTTCACGAACACAAAACGGTTCATGACTAGATCTAATTCTACTGGTTGTATACATTTTGTCTACTTCGAAAGTGTTTTCCTTACAGACATACGTGATTATGCAACGTGGTACGCGTCATTAAAAAAACAGTAGAAAAGTTAGCTTGAACAAACGTAAAATTATCTTGTTTAGTGAATTATATCAAATACATACAGACAGTTTGATCTCTGCGATGCATAATCGAACGAAAAATTAAAAAACAAAACAATACACTACGATATATTTTACAACATTCAGGCAAACTTGCCAAAATTAGATACGAAAGAAGTATGTGGAAAAAAACAAAACCTAATCATTTTAAATATGAGATCGTTAGTCTTAACAATATACTTTTGGCATACACTGTCATTACACGTCAGGGGCGTAGCTTTGCAATACTCAATGTGTAGGCCGTCTCGTGAGAAAATCATCATTGTGGACTCTGCGTAAAGTATCGTCCCGGATCAGTCTAAGCATGCCACACAGGCCTACCCGGATAGACACTTTTTGCCTCCTGTGGATTTTCTGTTTCAGGAATCACTACTCTATACATATATCCTCCTAAGACGGAATGTGTCGGCCGGATCAGTCTGCGCGGACAGCGCAGGCTGATCTGGTCGATACATTACGCAGATGTCTATCGCCGCAGTTCTATTTTGGGGCGGTTTGAGAAAAAATGTGTAGGCACGTGCCTACAGTGCCTAGAGGGAGCTAGGCCGCGCCTAGCGATTTAAGGTCATAACGACACTCTACATTGATATATTGACATAACATAAATGGGACTCCACTTCCAGTAGGCGTTTTTCAGAAGGTGTATATAGGAATGTATATATGCATATATTGAGCCGTTCCACGAGAAAACCAACACTATGGACTCTGCGTAATGCATCGACCAGATCAGCCTGCGCAATCCGCGCAGGCTAATCTGGGCCGACACATTTTGTCTGAGGGGGGATAGAGGTATAGAGGCCTGATACAGAAAATCCACAGAAGGCGAAAAGTATCTGACCGGATTAGCCTGCGCGGATTGCTTAGACTGATACGGGTCAATGTATTATGCCAGAAAGAATTCACCCCGCGAAAATGGTCACTTTCATTTTGGACGAAATCGTGACGGGACGAAACTGTTTTTTCAAATAGTCTACTTTCACTTTCAAACAAGGTCAAACTACTTAAAATGGGCAAATCAATTTCTTCCGTTACATCAGTTACACATTTTCAATGATTTTTAACTCAATGTTATACATTCAATGCATTCTGGTGTAGGTATACATTCAGTTCTGCGCAAACAAATGTTTTTAGGGACTATTTGGATCAAGATGGATCGAAATGACGTAAACTAACCCAAAACTTAAGGTATTCCAGTAACCGAATGGAAATAAAACTTTTCTCACTATTTGCAATGTGAGATCGTAACGAAAGCAGTGCCGTTATCCAAAAATGTTAACAGTGTGTCTCATATTCGAATGCCTCTGTATACTGCTTTTGTTTAGAAAGGGCAATTCGTTTAAATTCCTGCCTACGCAATTTCTCCTCACACATTGTCAGAGCTCTAGATAAGGAGCGTTTTGCATGTTCTAAAATCCTTACTTTATCTTCTGACCCTATGTTGTGGGTACTCAAAAGAATCGTCTCAGTGAGACGATTCTTTTGAGTACCCACAACATAGGGTATGGTTGATAAATAAGAGAGATATTAGGGGGAAAATAGTTTTAAACACCTCCTTATCTGGACCTCTGAAGTCTGGTAATGTGTATACGAAACAAGTAACTGTTTTAACGAAATGATATACAAATGATTAAAAAAAACGTTATGATCGCATGTCTCAAATGCCAGAAACGAATGAATTCAAAGATTTATGAAAATAGATATCGACAAACAACTGTATTTTCTTTATTGATTCGTTTCTCTCGTGTCTCATAAAATATCGTATAAATTTACGAATATAATATGTCTGGAAATATCTAATGCACGGATCTTCTGAAATATGTCAGCGAATATAATATGAGACGCATTAAGTTGGAAAGGAACCTAATACCAGGTGCGATACGTGAAACAAGGCGGTCGTTCGCCTGCATTTTTTTAAGTTTTAACAATACGCTGTATATAGTTGAACCTGTGTATAAAGACCGCTCATGGGAACACAACAATCCGGTCTTTGTTCATTCGTGGCCTTCAATTCAATTGCAGGTCATTTATGCAGAAAATGAGTAATTGTGAAACTTACAGTGTGTTTGCGATAGACAGGGAATCGTTATTCCAAGGTGGTCTTTAGCACAGGTTTGATTTTATATAGTAGCTGCGTACAACGATTTGGGGGGGGGGGGGGTCTTATTAACGCTCCGATCATTAACTCTTTCAGCGCCGAATTGTTTAAAGAAGACTCTTCTATGTTCAAATTCGGGCGTCTCCATTTCTCTTGTAATAAAAGTTCTGGACTATTTTGATGAATAAAAGGCAAACAATGCTGATTTCAGGTGAGACAGCTCGTTACGAGCTGACTCACCTGAATCAGTATTGTTTGCAAAAACTGCAATATTGCCTTTGGCACTGAAAGAGTCAAATTGTAGATTGACGTTAATAATGTTGGTCTACATTTCTAGTGTTTTGTCAGGCAGTGCATTTATTATATACAACATACATGCGGACTATGAAGTATCTGGTGAGCCCGTGTTTATGCCCAGGCTCACCTGAGTCTTTACTTTACGTAGGGGCATTAAACAGAAAAAGCTGCAACGGTAACCCTACTAGTTCAGACTCTGTTTCGTTTGACAAACGTCATTGCGACATGCGTCATTCGTCTTCCACCAATGGGCTAAGTCCATGTGGAAAAGCAGCCAGTTGCTTGGGACGATTGTTGTGTGGAGTACTGGTGTGCGAAAACCAGGAAACACATGAGTAGGTGAACTGGCCGCCGTGATATGACTGAGAAATTGTTAAAAACGGCGTTAAACCCCAATCAATCAATCAATCAATCAGACGACTATGTTTCATTTATAAGACGCCAAATTGGAGGCTCGATAGGATCCCCATGTCGCCCGCCGTGACTCATATGTAAAATCGACGAGGGCGAGGCCATGGAGAAGAGACAATTTTTAAGACGTAGATTACTCGCTGATTCATGTATTACAAAGAGACATGATTATAACCGCGACATGAGATCAGGGGGGTCTGCTTCTTTACTGTTATTGGACTCCGCCGTACCAGAGAGGTTAGCGTCGGGGACTTGGAAGCGGACTTCTCGTGTATCCCTAGTCCCGGCGGTCATTGTGCAGTCTCGTTGGACGAGGCGCATTTACTAGCCTGATACTTGTTTGCATACCTAAGGATCATAAATAAGTGAACTGTTATAATTTTAAATGATGTTTAAAACGACATAAAACCCAAAATAAAACATAAGACAGTCATTCCCGTAATTCAAAGGCAAACAATTTGATCCGCATCCGTAGTTTGGGGTATTGTTGTATTCAAGTGCAAGTATGATTAGTTCAGCAACATGTTCTGAACGTTGTCACACTTATTACAAAAAGCAAGGAAGATGCCTTATAACACTAGAAACTGTCACTTAATAAATCTCGAAAATTGAAACAGTGCATTTATCAGGATGCGATCCAAATTATTTATCAATAATCAACTCTAACGGCAGTGTATATAAAGGCATAGAATATTTTTTTCAATCGGACCCATTCGTATATAGTTTGTAGGAAAAGATGATACGCATTTCAAATCTACAAATCTCATTAAAACCAGACCCAAACTTCGCTCGCTCGTATAGATATATGATGACTGCCTCATAAAGGTCGTCTCTGTTTGACCTTTGCGTCAGCCTATCAAATTATAGCTTACCAAACCGTTCGGTGTAAAATAGGTAAGATAACCTACATACAGGGGCGTAGCTCCCTTTATGCACTGTAGGCACGTGCCTACACATTTTTTCTAAAAATGCCCCAAAATGCAGCTTCGGCGATAGACATCTGCGTAATGTATCGACCAGATTAGTCTGATCTGGCCGACATATTCCGTCTAAGGGGGGATAGATAGAGTAGTGATTCCTGAAACAGAAAATCCACAGGAGGCGAAAAGTGTATATCTGGGTACGCCTGTGTGGCATGCTTAGGCTGATCCGGGTCGATACTTTACGCAGAGTCCACAAGACGGCCTACACATTGATTATTGCAAAGCTACGCCCCTGACATGAATAGACATGAATAGACGATATAGAGAAGCCATGATTTTCGAGTTTTCTGATTGCTTAGCACGGTCGATTGTTGTATCGTAAAGATTTAATTAAACAAACGGGTTTTGTCCCCGGCCAGGTCATACCAAATATCTTTTAAAATGGTGTTAAAGGGACTGAACACCATAATGGTCCAAAATCTTTATATTTTATACTTATTCTAATTAATCCAAAATACGTCGATATATATGTAACGGAATGTTGTAGAAGGTCGTACAAGTCTTGTTTTTCATTATTTCATAGGAAATAAGTAGTTAAAAAAACGTCCGCCCCGTGTTTTTCCTGTTTAAAAATACCGTGGAATTTCCTCTTGCTCATTTGAATTTGTGGATTCAATTCGGCATTCTCTAACATTATCGACTCATTACATTCATGTATGCATGAGTGTAAGGAACGACAACTCTGCGAAGGAGATTGTCAATTCGGTTGTAGTGATCACGTGATAAATATACAGCGATATTTTTAGATTTACTGGGTTACTAACCCAGTAGATTTAACAATGCAAAATAACGAAAAATCTCCACAATATTAATAGTGTGCATATATTGTAGTACATCAGTCAGCAAATCTCAATGCCTTACATGTATGCAAAAACATCAAGGTAATAGCAATTTTTAACAATTTTCTTTTTTTTCCCGCTTTTTTCTCATATGGGATTCAGTCCCTTTAACGGCTACCCTCGTTGGCGTTCAGGGTTGCCGGGTTTGTGTAACGACTGACTGGCTGGTGTGTCAGGATAAATGAACCAGTAGTACTAGTAATTTACCTAGGAAATGCCGCGAGTTAAACAAAAATTCGTTGAAAATTGCATTAAACACCAAAACAAAAACAAAAATCAATCATTAATCAAACATTAAAACCGAGCAAGTGTTCATGTCTTTGTATATACGGTCAATTCGAGACGACCCTTTATGCGATGTCGTCAGTTCCAATAAACATACAGCGAAGTATTTTGGTCTAATTTTCCTAGAGATTAGCTCGTCTACCAGGCGATTAATATCCGATTGTTTTATTTCATTAAGTTTTATAAAGCAGACGCGATCTTTTGTAATCAGCAAGCATTATTGATTTACATACTCTGACATGCAGACGCAGTATGACGCACCTGAATTAGACTATTTTTTTAAAACATTGTAAATAAATGTCTGGAAGACAATGGTGTAGAGGTAGAGCGTCGACCTTTCGTATTAAAGGTCCCTGGTTCGAATCCCGTGATGAGCGGTTCCTGACTTTGGGATTTTACCACACAATCGGCGCGAGTACTGGTTAAGAGTCTATGATGTAGACATCGAGCGTGATTAATCTAAGCCGAAGGCTTGTTTCGCAATCGATGTAAAATAAATAAGTTTAAACAAAACTAATAAATGTCTCTGTTCGTCATAATTCTATTCAATAAGTCTATTTTTTTTTTTACAGCTTTTCTATAGTTTTGTCCGGATGTATTTAACCCTTTCCCTCATATAGACGCTTTCTGAGGCCTCTGCAGCAGACAGCTTTTCGAAAACATAGTGACAAAAGAAGAAATTGCTCCAAACGTTCTTCTAGTCATAGGTTATCCATTCAATTATAGAGATTTTTTATTTTTTGTCAAAATATGTTCGAAGTCGTCTGCTGCAGAATTGTCGTATGAGGGAAAGGGTTAAAGTCTTCCGCCGAAGATTTGCTATATGTTTGTGAATGTGTCAAGACGACAATATAACGTTGGATGAATAACGAATCTAAATACAGTAATAACTGGTTTGCGTGAAATTTTGAAATTGAACACGTCAAAATACAGCCGTGTCACACTAATATCGACATCCAGCGACATCCAGCGATCCTACGAGAGGCACTAATAAGATGAAGTTTTAAAATAAAATGTTCTGCATACTAACTTTTAATTGTTTTCCTTAAGAAATAAATGTCAGTGAAAATTCAGTGAAAACAAGTTATGAAATATAATATTTTAGAGCAAAATATTAATTATTTTTGAAACGTGATAAGTTTTCAGTTATTTATCGTCAAGTGAAGCTTATACACCTCTTGGGAGCCTCGCGTAATCCCCAGTCATGTGACAAGGTATTCTCGGCCTTGATAATCTATTTATAGAAACTGAAGACGGATGGAGATGGCCGATTAGCCTTTGGTAAACACATAGATTATTGCGCAAATTTTATAATTCATGGAAAATTACTGATTGTTTTGTATCGCCGTTTATCTTGTTTAAAGATGTTTCTTGTTTAAATTCATATCAGGGATTAAATATTTCACGAGAATGCTGATCCAGGAAAAAAAAGGTTAGCCTGTTTACTACAAGGCCCAATACATATCTGATACAAATGCACCATGTTTGCAAGGTGTTTCGTGCAACATCGTTTAACGTATTCGCGAATGTTGCAAAGCTAGATCAAACTGCTTGTTTGCTTTCATTATTTTGTTTGTATGGTGTTTACCAACATTTGTCAACAATTGTTCAGTTATATAAGGGCGCGTCGTTGGTAAGTTACCAATACTACTGGTCCATTCATCATGACACCAGTGAGTCAGTCGTAATGCTTACTCGACACTTATTAGCGCCGAAGAGGGAAAGTCATTAATACAAGTTTTATCAAATTGCCCGGAGGATCAAGACCCAACTCCATGTTGTAGGTATCGTAGAGTTCAAACGTACTTCTCATCACGTTGGCCTACTAACTGGTCATCCATCTTCCCACATCAATATTCGATCGCAGGATGGTACAGACAATCCTCGTCTATAGAACCGACAAAGCTCATTGTCATGGCAGACTTTTTGACATTATTATATCAAGCTTTCTTTGTTCAATTGATCGTTGTCTCTCGAGACCGAATACCAGTCTGACGAATTCTCATAGCCTAGTAGACTGTATTGTCCCCATTTACTTTTCGGTTTAGTAGAACAATTTGAGGATAACAAAAGATCTGCTCCCAAGATAATTATGGTTAAATAAGACAGTTTTAGGTTGATAAACTGTCCTATCCCAGAGGTTCGGGGGTTCAGATAAAGAGGGGTATACAGCTATTTTCCCAAGTGTGTGAAGTTGGCAGAGTATTAGACGTTAGACATTAGACATTCAATTTTTTTTATTCGAATGTCTAATAAGACATTAGACATTCAATTAGACATTCGCTAATTTTGATTATCGAATGTCTAATTAGACATTAGACATTCAATTAGACATTCAGAAAAAATCTCAAATTTGAAATATCGAATGTCTTATTAGACATTAGACATTCGATTAGACATTCAGAAAAATCGCAAATTTGAAATATCGAATGTCTAATTCGACATTAGACATTCGATTAGACATTCGCAAATTACAAGATCTGTAACCCAAATTCGTCGGAGGTCATTGTACATTCAAAAAACGAATGTCTAATTGGTCAGTTAGACATTAGACATTCGATTAGACATTCGCAAATTAAGAAATTTAGGTAGCAAATTCGTCGGAGGTCATTGTACATGCAAAAAACGAATGTCTAATTGGTCAGTTAGACATTAGACATTCGATTAGACATTCGCAAATTACTATATTCAGGTTCCAAATTCATCAGAGATCATTGCACATTAAATCAAAGCACTGCAAGTGCTCACAGCAAGGGGCTAACTGCAGATAACATTTGGACATGGATTTACCGATCCCAAAAGTCTAACTTGAACACTTTACACTAGCAATTTGTTAGTTAGCACTTTATATCCATATATTAAATGATAAAGGAGTAAAGCAAAACACTGTAAACACACTATGATGGTCTATCGATATACTAAAAGTTGGCATACACATGCGCATCTCTGCTATCTGGATAGTTTCTGCTTAGCACACCTCCTGGTTTACAATGGATTTTAGTCGTGTCTTTTTTTAATGCAATTAACACATATACATTTCATATCAAAATCACAATAACCTAACAATGATAATTATATTGAGAGTCCAATTTTACTTTCAAAGCAGAAATAAAATCCCGTGTTATCTACATTTTCTTCAGCGTGCAATGACTGAAATATTGTTAAAAGCGACGTAAAACATCATACACACGATTTAATCATTTCTTAGTGTTTCACACCGCATAGGTGAATAGTTTTAAATGCATTGCTTTTGAATTCATTTTAAATCCAAACATTATGAAAGAGTTTATTGCAGCGGTGTTAAATGACAATTGCACCACTGATATCGGCAATTTATAAGACAAAAAATATTATATTTTTCTTACAAAAAAAGTATCTGCCCAGAGCGGGAATCGAACTCAAGTCTCCCGTTTCACAGCCAAACATGCCAACCACTACGTTACGCAGCCACTTCGATAGGGTTTATTTATAACATAACTATCAACCAATACACGAGTTAGCGAAATATTTAGTATGAAACGTTTTATCTTGATAAAAAACAAATGTCATTGACTTGACTTGACTATCTTATTCCGTCTGCTGAGGTTGTTCAGGTTAATTTTGGTTGAACATTTGATGTATTTACCTAGGATTCTAAAATGAAATACTCTAGTACTTAGATTCCAGATTAACGTTTCCGCTGATAATTTTATTCGAAAGGATTTTTGGAAATTACGACGCCTAGGCTCACTTGCACATGTATCGTATATATGTTATATTTTGTCATCTGTTTATTTTATTATCATTTAAATAATTTGAATGTTTGAGTATATATGTTATCATTGGAAATCATTTATCTTAATTTGTTTTTGAGTCGGAATCGAAAAGTTACCTTTACTCCATTCGATTTACAATATTTAGGAATTACCAATGAACTTTACGCGCGATCAAGTATGTTGAAAGCGTAGAAATACATTTTAATTATTAATCATGTAATTCATATGCTTTAACATAAAAATTCTTTCGAGTTATTCCTTTTGGGTTAGTGATGTCGAATCAAATCAATTTTCGGCTTCATATGTCAACAAGTTACCGCATTTTGATTTTTAGACAGGAACTATTGGCAGTTCAAGATGACCAACATGGAAATTAGCTGGCAACAGTCATTTCATTTTTAACAAAATATTCCACAAATCATCCACTTTCATTGACATTATGTACGATCTGCAACCACCAATACATCTATATGAAGTCGAGATGGTGTTCAGAAACGGAGAGCTGATGTAGAAAGACAGATGTGAAGTAATTCCATGCCGATATCGTAAAACGCCTGTCTAGATTCCAGTCTCAAAATGATGCGTCGTTTCGAAAATTAGCTACTATAGCAATTGGCTCTAAAGAGCCCCTTGCTAAAAAACGAATGTCTAATTGGTCATTTAGACATTAGACATTCGATTAGACATTCGCAAATTAAGGGATTTAGGTACCAAATTAGTCAGAGGTCATTATACTTATATATGCAAAAAACGAATGTCTAATTGGTCAGTTAGACATTAGACATTCGATTAGACATTCGCAAATTAAGAGATTTAGGTACCACATTCGTCGGGGGTCATTGTACATTCAAAAAACGAATGTCTAATTGGTTGGTTAGACATTAGACATTCGATTAGACATTCGCAAATTACTATACTTAGGTTCCAAATTCGTCAGAGATCATTGTACATTAAAAATGAATGTCTAATTGGTCAGTTAGACATTAGACATTCGATTAGACATTCGCAAATTACTATATTCAGGTTCCAAATTCGTCAGAGATCAATGCACATTAAAAAAACGAATGTCTAATTGGTCAGTTAGACATTAGACATTCGATTAGACATTCGCAAATTAAGGGATTTATGTACCAAATTTGGCAGAGGTCAATGAACATTAAAAAAACGAATGTCTAATTGGTCAGTTAGACATTAGACATTCGATTAGACATTCGCAAATTAAGAGATTTAGGTACCACATTCGTCGGAGGTAATTGTACATTCAAAAAACGAATGTCTAATTGGTCGGTTAAACATTAGACATTCGATTAGACATTCGCAAATTACTATACTTAGGTTCCAAATTCGTCAGAGATCATTGCACATTAAAAAAACGAATGTCTAATTGGTCAGTTGACATTAGACATTCGATTAGACATTCGCAAATTAAGAGATTTAGGTAGCAAATTCGTCGGAGGTCATTGTACATGCAAAAAACGAATGTCAAATGGTCATTTAGACATTAGACATTCGATAAGACATTCGCAAATTACTATATTCAGGTTCCAAATTCATCAGAGATCATTGCACATTAAAAAAACGAATGTCTAATTGGTCAGTTAGACATTAGACATTCGATTAGACATTCGCAAATTAAGAGATTTAGGTAGCAAATTCGTCGGAGGTCATTGTACATGCAAAAAACGAATGTCTAAATGGTCAGTTAGACATTAGATATTCGATTAGACATTCGCAAGTTACTATATTCAGGTTCCAAATTCATCAGAGATCATTGCACATTAAAAAAACGAATGTCTAGTTGCTCAGTTAGACATTAGATATTCGATTAGACATTCGCAAATTACTATATTCAGGTTCCAAATTCGTCAGAGATCATTGCACATTAAAAAAACGAATGTCTAATTGGTCAGTTAGACATTAGGTTCTCTTAATTTTCGAATGTCTTATCGAATGTCTAATGTCTATCTGACCAATTAGACATTCGTTTTTTGCATGTACAATGACCTCCGACGAATTTGGTACCTGAATCTCTTAATTTGCGAATGTCTAATCGAATGTCTAATGTCTAACTGACCAATTAGACATTCGTTTTTTGAATGTACAATGACCTCCGACGAATTTGGGTTATAGATCTTGTAATTTGCGAATGTCTAATCGAATGTCTAATTTCGAATTAGACATTCGATATTTCAAATTTGTGATTTTTCTGAATGTCTAATCGAATGTCTAATGTCTAATTAGACATTCGATATTTCAAATTTGAGATTTTTTTCTGAATGTCTAATTGAATGTCTAATGTCTAATTAGACATTCGAATAAAAAAAATTGAATGTCTAATGTCTAACGTCTAATGCTCTGCCAACTTCACACACTTTATTTCCCCCCCAATTTCCCCGGTAGCTCAGCCGGTAGCGACGCGGGCTGTCAATTCAGGGGTTGTGAGTTCGAATCCCGGCTCGGCCAACTTTCTTTCCGACGATTGACAAAAGTCAATGCGACATGCGTCATTCGTCTTCCACCAATGGGCTAAGTCTATGTGGAAAAGCAGCCAGTTGCTTGGGAAGATTGTTATGTGGAGTACTGGTGTGAGAAAACCAGCAAATGCATGAGTAGGTGAACTGGCCGCCGTGATATAACTGAGAAATTGTTAAAAACGGCGTTAAACCCCAATCAATCAAACCTCACAATTTCTCTCTTACTATCAAACCTAGCCTTTTGATGTGGGTACTAAAAAATCATATAAATGAGACGATTCTAATGAGTACGGACAAAATAGGATCCTATGGTTAAATAAGGAGTTTAGAACATATAAAACGCCCCTTTGCGTATCTAGATAGCTGGATTACGTATCTTTCTTTAACACTTTCCCTCATATAGACGCTTTCTGACGCCTCTGCAGCAGACGGCTTTTTGAAAATATAGTGACAAAAATAGAAATTGCACAAAACGTGCAATTTCTCCTTTTGCCACAATGTTTTCCACTTTTTGTCATAGGTTATCCATTTAATTAAAGAGATTTTCTATGTTTTGACAAAATACGTTCAAAGTTGTCTGCTGCAGAATTGCCGTATGAGGGAAAAGGTTAATTGAACACTGTCTATATATCCTCACAAACCATAGAACTATCCTCACCGTTCCCATTAATGGATGAAATGCCCTCAAACTGTCCAGATAGGAACTGTAGGGTGAACAAACTTGTATGTCCGAGTTCTCCTCGTCAATTATCCTCCCCTAACCTATAGTCTGTTTAACTAAAACTGTGTTTAGAGATGCAGCTGTCTTGTAGGTTTGTCCATGTATTTTTCGTTTTAATTGTACGATGTTGGGAGAAGTTGTCACAAGTTTTATTCATTTTCACTAGTCGTCAAATGTTATCCTATTTGCTTGTCCAATGAACTCGCTTTAATTCATCAAAACATCAATTTCTATATTACGTAGGAGTTGCAGTTTTTGTTTTATATTTTATGAAGAAATTTCAATTTTGCGTTCTATATTTCCCCCGAGATTGGTATGTATTCTCCTAACCATTGACAGTCACGCGACATAGGGTATACCACCATCTGAATAGACGTATGTAAGACCTAAATATTTGCTACTATATTCAATAAGTTTTATTTTCATTTCTGGGGATTTTTTCCCCAAATATTTGCGTAAATAGTTCCTAAGTCGTCTGCTTCACGTGTGTTTTATGGGAGAATAGGGTTAATCCTGACGTGAAAGACACGCTTAAGATGCATAAAACTTATAAGATCGTGTTTTATGTCCATCGTTATCCTTCCTACTAAATCCCATACCGCTAATACAACGAACGTTCACAATTGAAAGGACATTTCCGAAGAGTTCTTTGCAGCTCTACCGTCTAGGTGGTTTAGTGGTTGATCGTCCGTTTCGTGTGTGTGATGTCGCGGGTTCGATCCCCGGACGGGTCATACCAAATACTTTAACATTGACAGTTAAGGCGAGAAGCGTATTTCCGTCCTCCACACCGAGCTTAAGGTCGATATCAGTTGACTGTGAAGAATTATGTTGAGTACCGGATCGACATATCTAGTTAACACAATATTATTCGAACTGACCGCCGTGATATAACTGAAATACTGATTAAAACGATCGTTTCATTAAGAATGAATACTGCTGATGTCTAATATTTGAATATTTGAAGTGCATCTTTTCCAAGGGTTAACTTTTCCATATGAAGAAACAAATTCTCGTATTTCAAGATTGCAAGACGTTTTATTGTTGTTATTGTATTAAGATGTGTCCCATAGCTCCGTAATCTTTAACAGCTACATGTTTTTAATATACCAGGGTTTCTCCGTTGTTTTTGTACGAAATTTATTAAACACATTGCGGGAAAACAAGAACTAACCAATTTATTTTCCATTCAATTTTACTCTTTCAGCGCCGAATTGTTTAAAGTAGACTCTTCCATGTTCAAAATCGGGCGTCTCCATTTCTCATGTAATACAATTTTAGACTATTTTGATAACTAAAAGGCAAACAATGCTGATTTCAGGTGAGACAGCCTGAATCAGTATTGTTTGCAAAAGCCTTAATATTGCCTTTGGCGCCGAAAATTGAAAGACCCCCCCCCCCCATCTTATATGGAAAAAGGCGTAAAACCTCAACAAACCAAACTTACATTCGGTTAGACTGAATAAATATTCGCTCATTTTGCCAGAATGTTTTCAACTCTATATGACAATAACATTTTCATTGACAAATTATTTCCATAGTTATGCGTAGATATTTTTAAATTCGTCTGCTGCAGATTTGTATTTTATGGAAAAGGGTTAAAAGTCAACAGCACTAGGAAATACATTTTATAGAAGTAGAATTCGAATTGAAACGTTATTCCCTAACAATCAAAAACTCTTCTATGATACAGATCTTTACGTCATTACTATTTTGCAAACATTCCGTCTCCTCTAATCTACTGACAATGTTTTCGACACGATAGAAGCAAGTGTCTGTGTTGCGTAATACCTAATCAGAACTCTAGATAATGGCCTTGTTCATGTTCTAAAATCCTTATTTTTCACTTAAACCCTATACTGTGGGTACTCTAAAGAATCGTCTCATTGAGACGATTCTTCTGAGTACCCACAACATAGGATTTGACTGAATTATAAGAGAGATTTTGTGTAGAAAAGACCAGTTTACTCCCCCCTTATCTAGTCCTATGCCTAATGCTGAGCACTGTTTACTGACTCTTCCGTCTCATTTACGTCAAAAGCGATCTGTATCATGATAACATATTTTTAACCCTTTCCCACATGTAGACGCATTTTGATGCATAAACAGCAGACGACTTTTGAAAACATTGTGACAAAAGGAGAAACTGCTCAAAACGAGCAATTTCTCCTTTTGCCACAAAGTTTTCAACTCCTTTCAGTTATTATACATTTATTTATAGAGGATTTTCCGTGTTTTTGCATAGAGGCTTTCAAATTCGTCTGCTGCAGATTTTGTTGTATGTGAGAAAGGGTTATTATAAACGAAAACCCAGAGGTCTATTATACGATGCGTACTGAATTAATTCTAATGGAAAACGACTCGATTCTACGCTTCTTTATGCTTATTGATTTTGTGCCATTTAAATTAAAATCGGGAATAAATGTCTGAGCCATGGTAATTTGTGCTACTTGTACGATTATATACAGAGTTAACACGCAATAACTTGTCCTGTTAAGATTTAAATGCGCATGTTTGATGCTTATATATATATACATTTAAGTTTTACTGCATGAAAAACAGTCACATGATAGCCGGTGTAAAATGTTGATGAAATACTATGCGAGCATCAACGGATACTTTGTGATCCAATTCTAAATTATTGATTTAAACTCTCGTCCTGCTTTACGTGACCTTTAACGAGATTTACTTATTATACTATGCGCAACGTTTAACCCAATTATCGATCTACACTAATCGTTTAACATTAATATATTGTTTGTTTGTTTCGATTGTTATCCACGCCACATTTAACAGTATTTACCTTGTAACAAGACGTTTCCCGGGTAAATTACCAGTATACTACCGGTATTGTTTATCCAAACACGGTTGACACCCTTGGCATGTTAGCGTTACGATTAACTTGCTGGTGTCAGGATAAATGGACCAGAAGTGCTGGTAACTTACCAAGGAAACGCCGTGATATAACTGAACAAATTATGAAAGCGGCGTAAAACACCAAACAAACAATAAATCAATCAATCAATCATATATAAATGATTAGCAAAGGCTATTCAGCATCTGTACGATTTTTTGTCCAACGGCAAAACTGCCGTGATACCAGTTCGGCAGGATAGTTTGTCAGAGCAGCATATATATTTAAAACGGTCAAACAAAAAACAGGAATCGTATAACGTTATCCGACTGGATTCTGACGTCAATTGACGTTACGTTACTGTGCCGGGTTAGCTTGCGCGTCGTCATAGCTATCAAAACAGGGGTTGTTAGTCAAATTCCGAATCGGCCTATCATTAAATTGCAATGATTGACAAAAGTCAGTATGACTTGCTTGCGTCATACATCTTCCATCATCGGGCTTACTGATCTAAATGTGTGGGAAGGTGGCGAGTTGCCTTGATATATGTTGTGTTGTTTACTGGAGCGAGGCAAGCTGTGACTCACATGTAAGTGAAATGTCCGTCTAGTCTTGATATGACTATGCTACCATGAAGACGGTGCCAAACCATAATCGATCATTAAATCAATACATCAATAAGCCTTATTGACTCTCAAATTGTCAATATCTTAAGTTAGATTAGCGTATGTAACTAAAGGAGCATCACTTCTTTATATTGTCAAAAGATGTATTTAGTTTTATTGTATACTTTGATATTGTTCCTTCTTGTTTCCATATGAACAAAGGATGCAATATCATTTGATATTGCACGGTTGATATTGCACTGGAATCTTTTTCACGTGACGCTAAGGACGGAACTATTTCCATACACTAACGTTACAAAGCGCTCTCATCCAACCTTTCATGATTTAGAGACCAGCTAACTTCTACTTCTACTTTGTTACTCTCAGGGCTTAGTGCATCGCAGGCAAGTGAAGCCATTAAAATAGTTAAAACAACTGATTAGGCATATTTATAAATATAAATGAAATTAAAAAAACATCTTTGTTGTTTAGCCTGTGTATCAATGTAGACGGGACTTGAATCAGTTTACAGATGTGATCTGCTCAAGGTTTGACTCTCTTGTAGTCCTAGGAAAAAGTTGTGCTTATACGGTTTGTAGTACATTGTTTGGTACATCTTTTATAGATGACACGTAGTGAAAAAAATCGATAGACATACACAAAACCCAATCTGGTCTATTTATAGCGTTAGCTATGCTAGTAAATGCGTACGTAGTTTCTGACGTAATAATGTGACGTATGTATATATATGTACATCAATAATATTGCTCGATTGTTGTTTTGATTGTCGATGACGATCTATTATAAGTGTATCAACAAATAAAGAGGGATTCATAACTGCTAGGATGAATAAGCAAATGATTGTTTTAAAGGTAGGTCTTCAGATTTGTTTTGTTATCCTCCGATGTGAAGTTTATTAACGCAGTAGCCTTTTTATGTACATCAAAGATGAGTGTTCGCTTTACTGAACATACTGCGAGGACAAAAAGCCCTTTTAAAGGGGCATCTAAATCGTAATAAAAAAACAAATATCCAGGTGTAAATACAAGAATAAGATAAAACACGAGTTCTTAATGAAAAACACTGTTAGAAAAGGCGTTACACATCATTTTGTTGACGATTCCAATTTCGAGTCGACAACAATGGCGGTTCGTAAATTATATTTTCCGCGACCTTAGCAACCAGCGTAAAGGAGAGTATAATTGCGCGATATATCGTTAATGTTTATTTATCTTAACAATCCAAAACAACTGTTAATTTTCTAATAGTGTGACGTGTTTAAAACAAACAAAACGACACATTTTAAATAGCCAATATCAAATTATACAATAAAAAAGTTATTGCATGATTATGGGAATCTATTGTGTTGGGACTCGTTCCTTCGGCGGAGTTTGCCCTCGCAAGCTCGGGCAACTCAGCCGAAGGAACTCGTCCAACACAATATTTTCCCATATTGATGCAATAACCTATAATATTGACAATATTGGCGAATAGTGAAGACTCTGATGAGACTGTGCGTGGAACGCCTTTACTGTCTTATTATGTTGTATTGTATTATACGCAGTACATTTTTATGTATACGAGGTACATATTTCAGTTGACATGGTACTTTGTTTATGATATGCAGTGCCTTTTCCGTTATATGTGGTGTTATTTAATAATATGCATGGCAAAAGTTTTAAGATACAGTAGAATAACCAGTATATTGTGTGCAAACAACGTCATATGCGATACATACAACAGTATATGTAGTATAAATGACATTATATGTAGTCAGTGTTTCGAAACATGTGGTGGTATTTTGATTATATGCAGTACTTTTACCTTTATACGTTGAATGTTGGTCAATAAGGTGTGATACACCCTCCTGATCCTTCACTATAAGCAGATGCAAGAATCGCTTCAACGCGGCCCGGTATAATTTGAGAATATCGACGTTGACATTGATCTCTATTTTCGCGTATACAGTAAAGTATTAATAGAAAAAATAATATCTCTATTTAATGAAGGTTACATGTTAAGATGTATTTTTTTTTGTTATGTACAAACGAAATAATCTTATCTAGCATATTCAACGTTCTTTTTTTAGTGTGACGCGGTCTTTAATGTATACGCCATCTCTAGAAATGTACGTCTGTGAAATCATTGGTAATTTGTCGCGGGGAGATATTCAATACGGCTGAATAAAGGTTTCATGAATATTTCATTACGGGCACGCATATGACGAAGGAATTATATTTCATTCTGAAGGAACATACGTCAAATTAGCGTCTGCTTTAGCTTTTGGTTCTTCTCACATTTTTCTTGAATCCTTAACCCTTTCCCACATACAACACATCTAAAGCAGACGACTTGGAAAGCATTTCGGAAATACTATGGAAAATCTCTATAATTGAAAATTTAAATATTGAATAAAGTTTAAAATATTGTGTCAAAAGGATAAATTGCTCGTTTTTGTTTCACCCTGCACTTAGGGATTACTTTTTTTTTGTCCGGCGTCTGTCTGTCTGTTTGTCTGTCAGTCTGTCTGTCTGTCTGTCTGACCGTCACACTTTTTCGTCACACTTTCAATGAGCAGGTGCAGGTGACACACGTGCTCCGCGGAGCACTCCATTCTAGTTAACCCTTTCCCTCATATAGACGCTTTCTGACGCCTCTGCAGCAGACGGCTATTCGAAAACATATTGACAAAGGAAGAAACTGCACAGAACGTGCAATTTCTCCTTTTGCCACAATGTTTTCCACTTTTAGTCATAGGTTATCCATTCAATTAAAGTATTTTTCTATTTTTTTTCAAAATATGTTCAAAGTCGTCTGCTGCAGAATTGTCGTATGAGGAGAAGGGTTAACAAGTCGTCTGCTGTAAAGGCGCATGAAAACGTGTACGTGTGGAAAAGGTTAAATAGTGTTGTAATATATCTATAGGTGCTACCTATTTACGAAAAAACCGCAAGATAATTATAAACAAAAATTAAAGAGCATACTTTGGCCATTAAAAAGGATTTATAAGTAATTGACTAGACAATAATAATGTTAATGTCATGTTTCTTGCATTATCAAACATATTTGGAATTCGTATTGCTGTTGTCTATCATTTGAACAGAAAATAATAAAGTAACGACTTTCAGAAAACCAAGGAATACATTTATAATGAACGAGGTTAAAACATGAGGGCCAAGATGATCCTTAATCGATCACCTGCATTATGGTAAAGAAGCAAATAGATCAGCCCTTTTATGATGCCACCTGGCGACTGCCTTTTTCAACCAGTCAATATGACTGGAACAAATTATGTAACGGGTCACATTTCCGCTAAACCCTTTCCCTATTAGAGACGGTTTCTGAGACCTATGCAAGAGACGATTTAGGAAAATATTGTCGCCACAAGAACAATTGCTCCTTATGAGAAAGTTATCCTTTTGCCACAATGTTTGATAAATAATTATACTTTGAATGAGTGAGTCAATAGCTCATGTATAGGAATTTGGTGTCTTTCATGTAGATACCCCTTTTTTGCGGGAAACGACGTCGCTCCATTGACGTTACGCCAAGATGAAGTGTAACGGAAATGACGTCACGTCCTTCTTTGGCTACGATATAGTCACAATTTAGTTTCGGGCGTAGAATGCTAATGCTGTCGATTTTTTGACGAACGGGAAAACATATTTCTTACAGATTTCCATTTATTTTTAACTTTACGTACAAATGTTAATTCCCACATAACACAGCACTTTAATGATCTTAAATATCGATTTAAAAAAAAATGATTAAAAAGACGACAATAATTTTCAATCCGTGTTTTTCTGTTCATTTTATACATACCCAAAATACAATTTAAAAAAAAAAAAAAAAAAAAAAAAAAAAAGACAATAATTTTCAATCTGTGTTTTACGTCTGCTTTTTATACATATCCAAAATGGCGGCCCCCATGAATTTTTTCCAGTTTCATTTCAGAAAGCTTCATGGGTTATTGAAAAAAAAAAAAAAAAAAAAAAAATCTCACACCCGTTAACTATAAGCGAAAAAACCCATTTATGGTTTTTTTTCGTATTATTAGTCTCAGTATTCCTACTAAATGTTGATATGGTGATAAAGTATATCATGTTTATTGGCGTCAATTACCGCTTGTTTTCATTTCTTTACAAACAAAATATGTTTGCTCTAGCTCTATCAGTTCCTTACATTTTATGGAAGTCAACAGTAACCGATATTAATAACCGGTTAATCGTATAATCGTCTAACCGGTAAATCGGTTAACCGGATAAATGCATAGACAATGCTTCCGAGTTTAGTTATTTGCCTTGTGTTAGATCTGACGGATTTTTTCAGTCGAATATGGTTGCGCATGTTACTGGTTCCACAAGCCCAACACTGTACACTTTTATCCTCAGCACAGCGTTTGAAATGTTTCCAGTTTTTCAGTAGATCTATGTTGAACGAAGTGACAGTTATTTGATTTATAATATGTTGAAAGAAAGAGATACATAGCTGCATACTTTTCAATACCAACTAAAGGTAAAATGTGTTAAAAACTTCAAACCACTCTTAAAATTTCTAATCGTGTCGGTAAATAATGTACAAATACAACAATTCGAACGTTTCACATCCATTCCAATTATTTATTATATTATCAAAACAAATGCCGAATATAATTAATGAATCATTATCATATCATTTCTGACTTGTATAAGATATCAAAGTTCTTTTAAAAGAAACAAACTGTCCTCTAAGTAATCATAAGGTCAGCCACAGTTATTCGATTTACACTACACAAACAAACGGTCATCAATAAAATCGAGTGCGGCCGTTTTCACAGTAATTATTGGCCAGTTACGTGTCACAAATTGACAAGAACAAAAGTTGAAACACAACTGTGTACATATTTTATCTATTTTTCCGAGTACTCGGTTACTTGAATTGCTAACCGATAAATCGAATAACATACGGTTAACCGATTAACCGGTTAACCGTTAACATTCCTTTTAAATTATGATCGTCTTTACTAGATGAACTGGAGCTAGGTGAGTGTCCGTTGACCATAATTAACACCAAGTAAATTTAAGCCACGTCTGCTGTAAACGTTACTGGGGAAATACCTATCAACTTTGAATTATTAACTTAACAGAACTGTAAATAAAGCGGAGGAATGGAGTCAGTGTTGGTTAAAGGATATATGGTTCGGTTTTAAAATTTATAAAGGACCCGCAATGTTTTGCAACGCTGGTTGCAGAGTCGTCAGTCGGTGTTCGTCTGTATTTGCGGCAATGATAAACCATTCTCAAAATGTAAACGCAATTTGACGCCTCTACAGAAGACGACCTTTAAAAACTCTGTGGTAAATTGAAACATCGCTTATAATGGCCAACTCCTCCTTTTTAACACAATAATTTCATCTCTGTTAAACAAGTATAGCCTTATTTACAGAATTATTCCATCCTATTGTCCATATCTTTAAAACGTCGGTCTGTTGCTGTTGTGTTGTATGATATGAATGCTTAATAAAAGTCAGTTACAATTGCTCCGATGGTTATAATCAAAGAACAGTAGAATTTCAATTAAATGCCAGTCTAGACGTTGTTTACGGTATAGCTGCACACACTGCAAATATGATAAGTACGGTGGCACAGAGGTGACATGTGTATGCTTTTATTTATCTCGTGCGCACGACATACTAAGTCGTGCGCACGACATAGTAACTCGTGCGCACGACTTAATTATCTCGTGCGCACGACTTAGTATCTCGTGCGCACGACTTAGTAATTCGTGCGCACGACTTAATTATC
Source organism: Serripes groenlandicus (assembly GCA_031761405.1). NCBI lineage: Eukaryota > Metazoa > Mollusca > Bivalvia > Cardiida > Cardiidae > Serripes > Serripes groenlandicus. The sequence goes on along the minus strand of JASEVX010000046.1, from coordinate 976,747 downwards.
TCGTGCGCACGACATACTATCTCGTGCGCACGACTTAGTATGTCGTGCGCACGACTTAGTAACTCGTGCGCACCAGATACTATGTCGTGCGCACGAGATAATTAAGTCGTGCGCACGAGTTAGTAAGTCGTGCGCACGACTTAATTATCTCGTGCGCACGACATAGTATCTCGTGCGCACGACATAGTATCTCGTGCGCACGACTTAGTATCTCGTGCGCACGACTTAGTAACTCGTGAGCACGACATAGTAAGTCGTGCGCACGACATAGTATCTCGTGCGCACGAGTTACTAAGTCGTGAGCACGACTTAGTATGTCGTGCGCACGAGATAAATAAAAACATACACATGTCACCTCTGTGCCACCGTAGATAAGCGTCTGGCCAAAAGGGGTTCTTTTTGCAGGTTTATAAAGATCTATAAATTGGCCCCTGTTCTTGTAAACAAATGTATAAGTTGGCTTTTATTAACAGTGCAGATGCAGATCAGCGCATGCATCCGCACAGTCAGATCAGGATTACTTCTGTTTACATATTACTTACACAAGCTTGTAAGATTCTTCTGTCATCGTTTGTATATTCTGATCGTGACGGTACAGGTGTACAGGCAGATCTGAACCAGAAATGCCAACTTTTACCTTTTTTTACAATGATGCAGTAGCATAGGGTATAACCCTTTCCCTCATATAGACGCTTTCAGACGCCTCTGCAGCAGACGGGTTTTTGAAAACATAGTGACAAAAGAAGAAATTGCACAAAACGTGCAATTTCTCCTTTTGCCACAAAGTTTTCCACTTTTTGTCATAGGTTATCCATTCAAATATGGAGATTTTCTATCTTTTGACAAAATACGTTCAAAGTCGTCTGCTGCAGATTTGTCTTATGAGGGAAAGGGATAATGAGAGAGCGAACGGGGGTATTTGTTTCATTAATGTTTGCTTTGACAGAGTTCGTTAATGTTCTTAATAAAGTGATCAGTACTTTTATTCGGGGTGCTAAAGTTCGAACATATTATCGACAGTGGCAGGTGCCAACTGTAATGGCGCTGGTAAACTTGTACACAAGTCTTTCACTGTTCACATATGCAACTGGACACTAAGTTGCTAAGAAACCTGACATGCATATATATGTTTTCATCGTTTTCAAGAAACGTGTATATCATGACTATTTCAGATGCAAATTACACTGAGAAGGTGACTTTTGAAAACATTTATTGAAATGTAGAAATTGCTAAACAGAGCCTGAATTTTCTGGATTTTGTCTCAATTTTGAAAACATGTATTCCGTAAGCTTCATGCCAAATAACTGGTTGAGTGAGTTATTTGAAGTAGATAGGGTCTTAAAATTCCCTCCAACAATGATAAAACGTGAATTAACTGTCACATGTCGCTGGTGTTGAAGTATTTTATCTGAAATGTTAACTGAAAAATGGACTCGAGGCGTGTCTGACGTTTTTTTTTCCGTTTTTTAATTGCATCTACGCACCAAAAAAAGTCGAGTGAATCAGTGTATAGTATGCATACACAAAGTCTCACCAGCGTCTTCACTCTCCGCCAATATGTCACATATACATCAAAGGTGCTGAACTCCAAATTAAAGATAGTATAGTCGACGTTCAAAAAACTGGTCAAAAGATGTCTGGAAACATTAGAATCGTACAATTATAGTATCAATTTCACTTTCCAGTGCAATAAACAACCCAATATTAATCGTTTATGCTTCAGTAAGCCACATTTTGTATATTTTCATGACTTTCAATCGACAGTTTTTCAATGTTTATTGCCAAAATAGTTTTGAACTATTTATTACTTATATTGTTGTCACTATTAGCAATATTTGCAGAAGTTTCAACATTTCTAAATTTTGATCTCCATCTGGAATTTAGCATCTTTAATAATGATTATTCTGACAAAAAAAGAAAAGATAGTATAGCCCCACCGCTTGTCCTTCAATGTAACTTTGAATGTTACCAGACCCGAGATACAATAAGACACATGATGCAATACCTCTTTCATTGACACTGAATGTGTCCGGCTTAGCCTGAGCGGACTGCACAGGCTGATCTGGATCGATACATTACGCAGAGTCTATAATGTTGGTTTTCTCGTGGAACGGCTCAAATGTAGAAAATAAATTTGAGGAGCGGATTCGACAGCGCTGAGGAACTATTCGATAGTTGTTTTATTGCCCCCAAAACGAGAAGAATAAACTATTTAGACTTCTAATTCACCTTCTTCTCGCGACTGTATAACGCTATTAGATAACAGTAACCGGAGCAATGGGATTAAAACGTGTGTCACAAAAGTCAATACGTCTGGCGTAAGCCTGTTTCCGTTTACATTCATAGGACTTAGAAATCAATTTGGTCGCTCTATAACAAAATGGTGGTATGTTAGATACAAGCCGGTAGGCGACGTGGGATTCGCCTTGGTTGTGGGTCCTTAGCAACGAAACTCAAACGCGCGCACCCTGAGCCCGTATGGCACCTGTTCACCAAGTTTCATCGGAATCGGAATCGGTCCGTCGGTTTGGGCTGTGGAGCGTCGAGTTACAAACAAACAGACAGACAGGCAGCCGGAAAAGCCCTTGGTTGTGGGTCCTTAGCAACGAAACTCAAACGCGCGCACCCTGAGCCCGTATGGCACCTGTTCACCAGGTTTCATCGGAATCGGCCCTTCGGTTTGGGCTCTGGAGCGTCGAGTTACAAACAAACAGACAGACAGGCAGCCGAAAAAGTCCTTGGTTGTGGGTCCTTAGCAACGAAACTCAAACGCGCGCACCCTGAGCCCGTATGGCACCTGTTCACCAAGTTTCATCGGAATCGGCCCGTCGGTTTGGGCTGTGGAGCGTCGCTTTACAAACAAACAGACAGACAGACAGCCGGAAAAGCCCTTGGTTGTGGATCCTTATATCAAACTCAAACGCGCACACCCTGAGCCCGTATGGCACCTGTTCGCCAAGTTTCATCGAAATCGGCCCGTCGGTTTGGGCTGTGGAGCGTCGCTTTACAAACAAGCAGACAGACAGACAGGCAGCCGGAAAAGCCTTGACAATAAGGGATATCTAACGAAGCGAATCCCAATAACCTTGGCTCAAACGACGTTAATAATAACCATCGTGAAATCGAGAATAACGTATCATGAGCGAATCCTCTTCAAGAACAATCCGTTCTCGTTTATACATGCACATTTATTTCCCTTACAGTATTCAGAAATGTCCGTGTTTCCCCGGATTATTCTAATCGGACTTTTCTAAGACTTAACAAATTGGGAAATTATTTCTCCCTACACACTGCTCTTCGAGTCATCTTAACATAAAGGTAAGCGCTGGAAGGTAAATGAACTCTGAAACAGAGGAATCGGTTTACTTGAACAGAAAGGAACCGATCAATGTGTTCATCTTATCGAGTTATTGGTGTGATAGAGGGATCCCTAAATGTTTTCGATACAAACACAAATAAAAAAAAGACGTCAAAAAGGATCAATAATTAATCGACGTATACGAGGGATCCCTAAATTTATTCGATACAAAACAAAAACGACGTCAAAAGATACCAATAATTACTCGACGTGTTCGAAGGTCACTCGGTGTATGTTAAATTAAGTTATGTATCGTCTGCTTCGATCTTCATTTATACTTGTTTTTAATGTTAATTTTTGGAAAGCGAGCCATTGATACAATACTAAGCACAATACGGCACATTTCTGATTGCTTGTCTGGACAATCCAAAATGCTGCTTTCGCTATTTTCTAAAGATTATTTAGTTCCAGGAATTAGATAGGGTTAATCAATATATATTCGAATAATCACATGTTCGATTTATCGCGAGTATGCTGTATATTGTTTATACTGATGATACCAGTTCCAGGAACTGGAAAGTGTTAATCGATATATATTCGAATAATCACATGTCGATTTATCGCGAGTATGCTGTATATTGTTTATACTGATGATACCAGTTCCAGGAACTGGAAAGTGTTAATCGATTTATTCGAATAATCACATGTTCGATTTATCGCGAGTATGCTGTATATTGTTTATACTGATGATACCAGTTCCAGGAATTGGAAAGTGTTAATCGATTTATTCGAATAATCACATGTTCGATTTATCGCGAGTATGCTGTATATTGTTTATACTGACAATACCAGTTCCAGGAACTGGAAAGTGTTAATCGATTTATTCGAATAATCACATGTTCGATTTATCGCGAGTATGCTGTATATTGTTTATACTGACAATACCAGTTCCAGGAACTGGAAAGTGTTAATCGATATCTATTCGAATAATCACATGTTCGATTTATCGCGAATATGCTGTATATTGTTTATACTGATGATACCAGTTCCAGGAACTGGAAAGTGTAAATCGATTTATTCGAATAATCACATGTTCGATTTATCGCGAGTTTGCTGTATATTGTTTATACTGATGATACCAGTTCCAGGAACTGGAAAGTGTTAATCGATTTATTCGAATAATCACATGTTCGATTTATCGCGAATATGCTGTATATTGTTTATACTGATGATACCAGTTCCAGGAACTGGAAAGTGTAAATCGATTTATTCGAATAATCACATGTTCGATTTATCGCGAGTATGCTGTATATTGTTTATACTGATGATACCAGTTCCAGGAACTGGAAAGTGTTAATCGATTTATTCGAATAATCACATGTTCGATTTATCGCGAGTATGCTGTATATTGTTTATACTGATGATACCAGTTCCAGGAACTGGAAAGTGTTAATCGATTTATTCGAATAATCACATGTTCGATTTATCGCGAGTATGCTGTATATTGTTTATACTGATGATACCAGTTCCAGGAACTGGAAAGTGTTAATCGATTTATTCGAATAATCACATGTTCGATTTATCGCGAGTATGCTGTATATTGTTTATACTGACAATACCAGTTCCAGGAACTGGAAAGTGTTAATCGATATCTATTCGAATAATCACATGTTCGATTTATCGCGAATATGCTGTATATTGTTTATACTGATGATACCAGTTCCAGGAACTGGAAAGTGTTAATCGATTTATTCGAATAATCACATGTTCGATTTATCGCGAGTATGCTGTATATTGTTTATACTGATGATACCAGTTCCAGGAACTGGAAAGTGTTAATCGATTTATTCGAATAATCACATGTTCGATTTATCGCGAGTATGCTGTATATTGTTTATACTGACAATACCAGTTCCATGAATTGGAAAGTGTTAATCGATTTATTCGAATAATCACATGTTCGATTTATCGCGAGTATGCTGTATATTGTTTATACTGACAATACCAGTTCCATGAATTGGAAAGTGTTAATCGATTTATTCGAATAATCACATGTTCGATTTATCGCGAGTATGCTGTATATTGTTTATACTGACAATACCAGTTCCAGGAATTGGAAATTGTTAATCGATATATTCGAATAATCACAGGTTCCTTAAATTGCGTGTCCGCCCGTATAGTATTGATACTGATGAATTGAGTTAAATGGACAACATACGGGAAAACATTTAATACATGTAATCATACCATACAGTTTCCTTTTAACCAAGAGAGCCTCGGTAGCTCAGTCGGTACCGACGCGGGCTGTCAATACAGGGGTTTTGATTTCGAACCCAAGCTTTGCAAAACATTCTTTCCGACGTTTGCCAATTGTCACTGTCATTCGTCTACCCCAAATGTGCTAACAGTCTATGAGGAAAAGCAGCCAGTTGCTTGGAAAGTATGTTGTTTGGAGTACTGGTGTGAGACGGCCAGGAAACACATTAGTAAGTGTGAACTGGACGCCGCGATATGATATGACTGACCAATTGTTGAAAACGGCGTTAAACCCCAATCAATCAACCTTGTTATCATAATTAGTATTGACACATATGTATGTCTATTGGGGTAGAAGATCGAGTTGCTGGGCAAGACACGTGTAAGACAGCTTAGATGTAAACATAAATAGAAGTGTTATCCACTAGCTTCAGTGTCATTAATTAACGTGATTGCGCGATGGACACTTTAGCACGGACACTTTCTATTCGTCCGATGTTTACTGTACTAAGTACCCATTACAACCCCTCGTGTGTAGGATGCTTTCCCTTATACCTTTTCCCACATACAACAAAATCATCGAATTTAAAATTATTTAGGCAAAAGTCCGTAAATATTCTCTAAATGAAAGAACAATTATTGAATGAAGTTTGAAAACATTGTGGCAAAAGAAGAAATTGCTCGTTTTAAACAGGTTCTCCTTTTGCCATAATGGTTTCAAAAGTCTTCTGCAGCAGAGATGTTAAGGATACTGCATGTTTCGTTTAGCTGGATGCAAGTGTCCTCTTGGCATACATTGTTCTCACACCCAATTCTTAAATCACACCCAATTCTTAAACCACATCCAATTCTTAAATAACACCCAATTCTTAAATTTACACCCAATTCTTAAATCACTAAAACTGCACCCAATTTCTTAAATTACAACAAATTCTTAAATCACACCCAATTATTAAATTATACCCAATTCCTTAATAACACCCAATTCTTATATTTCACCCAATTCTTAAAATACTTAAACTACACCAAATTCTTAAATAACACCCAGTTCTAAAATTACAGCATGAATAACACCCAATTCTTTAATTACACCAAGAATTACACCCAATTCTTAAATTACACCAAGAATTACACCCAATTCTTAGATTACACCCAATACTTAAAAATTACACCCAATTCTTAAAGTACAGCTTTTGACAAGCATCACTTGCCGAGCGATCGTTGTAAAAGGGTTATCTGAAAACGCCCCTGTTTTAGACGGTAGGAATTTCTTTGTTTAGTCTTGAGAGAACCTTGGCGAGATCATTGCACCTTTGCCAGTATTTGGCCCCATTTAAGCCAGTGCGGACAAGTTATTTGATTAGTACAGTCACGTCGTGTATCGTGATTTCAGTAGCATGTAAACCCAACATTAATTTGATGCGCATGTGTGTTGTACCACATAATCAACTTGCAGCACTTGTATCGATTCACGAGAATCTGTAATTTTCTTTCCGCTATAAGATTGGTATATTGAAGTAATAATACCAGTAATAAAATAGCATATTCCATTTTTTCATTTCACCTTGAGGGAGAGAAAAACACGCTCGATACGTAAGCGTTACTTTGTATCGAGCATCGATAAACTCTTGTCATTCACGAAGGATGTCGGTCAGGAGGGGTCAACATATTTCGCTACTCTGTTGTCAATAGTTAGTAAATACGAGTCTAGAAATATGCAAGAATGTCGATGCCGTTTGCATGAATTTAGAGGGATAACGGCTAACAAAAGACAGCCAAGCCATTCCTTAGAATGCTACCGTTATTACGAAAGTATATGGATTTTCGCTGACCAAGGCTTTTTTGTTTTGATTTAAGACCCTAACGGGTGGATGATCCCAGTTTTAGATCCCCGTCGATCATCTAGTATCCACATAACGACGATTTGACACGGAACAGACCGAGTATCACAAGTATAAATCAATATAACGATGTCTTAAGGATATTTTGCTGTTTATCTAAAACAGCTATATAATACGATCAATGCCAATTGACATTATTGCCAAGCGCCAATCAAAAATGGATCGAGTAATATCTAAAATTTCGCATTAAAGATGGTTGTATGAAAGGAAATGACGCTATAGGGTCTACAGATGTTTATAGATGTATTGATAGACTCTGTCATACATATATTTTCTAATTCGTATTTTCTTTAAACCGCGCAGGCTAATCCGGGCCTACACATTCCGTTTCAGGGGTATAGAGGTACAGAGGAATGAATTTTCAAATAGAAAATCCACGGGAGGCGAATAATGTCTGTCGAGGTAAGCCTGCGCGACATGCTAAGGCTGATCTGGTCCGAAACTTTACACAATGTTGGGTTTCTCGTGGGACGGCTAATATGAGCGAGATAATTACATGAGCTTTGGGGGCTTACTGTAATGTATTTTTTTTTAAATATATTGCCTCCCGTATTTACCTCAAAGGAAGGCGTCTTTGAACGTACAGTGTATACACTGGGTATCAAGGCATCCGTAGAGTGTGACTAAAGTCTACATGTATACACATGTAATTTAGTCCTAGATCCATATTTTGACCGAAAATATGGTACTGTTGCAACATTAGTTGTTCGCCATTCTATGATCCAATTACGGGGAGTTGCTAAGACCCTTAGATGATAATTCAATCTGTAACGACGTGGGTGGGCGGGCTATCAAACCAAGGATCGAGGGTTCAAATTCTGTTTTTCCAAAGATTGATACATGTCATAGTGACTAGCGGCCTTCTTATTCCACCAATTGACTATATAGTCAAAGTTAAATGGTAGCCAGTTGCCTGGGAGTAAGTCCGAGTGGTGCGAGAAAAAAACCGTTATGTAAACTGGCTGCCGTAATAATAGTGATATGCCGTTGAAAACGGCGTCAAACTTCAATTAATTAATCAATAAATCAATTAATTAATCAATCAATTAATTAATAAATTAATAAATCAATCAATTAATCAAACGAACTCGCTGGACGTGACTCATAAAACAATATATTTGCACAGCGCTGAGGATCAATATTAAATTGTCGAGTAGAACCATCCATCTATATTCTGTATAAGTATGCGGACAATAGCTTCTCTTGTGTACATACTCGTCACACTTTTTCCATTGATGCATCTACAAGACCATTTCTGTCAGACGCAGATAGTTATTTTTAGACATACAACGGTTCCATACAGTCTGGCGTCAAAGTAATAAGTGCCAATGACTCAATTACAATGTTGTTCTCTATTCTAATTTTGAGCATTCCCAACGAGCATACGAACTTTAATGCAACTGCAGTGGATGACTTTTGACAACAAAGATGCAAAAAGAATATTGTTTGCAACAATGTATTTAACTCTGTACAACGACTCAACATTTACTTATAGGAAAGTCCTATTTTTTTCCCCCGATGCATGATAGATTAAATTAATTGTTTGGTGTTTCACGCCGCTTTCAACAATTGTTCAGTTATTCACAGCGTTTCCAGGGTTACTTACCAGTTCTACTGGTACATTTATCCTGACACCAACCAGTCAGTCGTAATGTTTTACCAACAACACTTAGCGCCAAGGATGTAAGTCGTTACTACCACTATTTAAGTACTAGGTATGACCTGGCCGGGGATTGAACTCGCAACATCCCACACCCGTAGGTTACCAGGAATCAGATAGCGATTGTGATTAAAATAAGATGGAAGGTTGTTTCACAATTGATGTAAAATAGATATGTTTTAAACTTTAAACATAAACTTAAACTTACATATATTTTACAAATGGGAGATGATCCCTTTTTGCCATACGCGGTGCATCTGATTGCAACGCTGGGTGAGCTTTTGAATATATTAACGACGTTAATCGTTGTTTTAGTCATTTGAAGCTGGTAGATTGCGAACCAATACCGTTTAATTACGTTGTTTTTTCTAATACACACTGTGTCTGGTACCGCCTCCGCATCAGCCAGTTTTTGAAAGGAATTCTAGACGAAATATAAAGGCTAGCCATTATCTTAATGGGTCATACAAAGGACTTTAAAATGGTAGTAATGGCTTTCCCGCCTTGGCGTTCAAAGTTGTTGGTTTCTCATAACTACAGACTCGCTGGTGTAAGGATGAATGGACCAGTATTACTGGTAAATTATCCAGGAAACGTCGTGATATAACTGGAACAGATGTTGAAAGTGGTTTGAAAACAATAAACGTAACTTATTATCCCAGCTATATTTTAGACGGGGCTTGTTTTTTGGTCACGTGATTTCAAAGCATAATATTATGAGGTAAACGTTAAAATTTAACACTGAAAGTCCTACGTATGTTCGTACATATAACAGTTCAGTAATAAATCCATTGAGAAAATGTCTTGCAATAAATTGAAGTGCTGCCTAATAAATTAAATATGCCATGTTTGCAACCAGTTTATGCCCAGATCGACATGTGAACTCGAACTGACTTTGAACTGTTGGTAATATGCCCCAGAATGTTACAAGAAACTTCTGATACACATACCTATATATAAGCCGTTCCACGTAAAAACCAACATTATGGCCTCTGCGTAATGTATCGGTCCAGATCAGCCTGAGCAGGATAAACCGGGCCGACACAATCTGTCTCAGGGGACAGAGGTATAGAGTAATGAGTCTTGAAAAAGAAAATCCACAGGAGGCGAATGGTGTCTGTCTGGGTTAGCCTGTGCGTCATGCTTAGGCTGATCTGGGTCGACGTATTACGCAAGGTCCACAGTGTTGGTTTTCTCATGGAACGGCTCATATATATATATTTATATTTATACATATACCTTTTATTTTCCTTCAAATCTTTTCATTGTAATCTCCACGTTATGTGGACTCTGATCAGATCTGTTCCTGAAGACCTTTAATGCGTTCCAAGTTCAATAGAGGTTCTAAATCAGATTGTGTGAAGCTTGCATTAGCGTTGTGACACATGCGGATCTATTTTATTCGTCTTTCTTGCCTGTCCGCATAGCTAGGAAATATTTGCATGTTTTGCTTTGACCTAGTGCCGTATCTACCACCATGAAGAATTATTTAATGAAAAACTTCTTTCATTTCATGTTACAGATGCTGAAATGTTGAAACTTTTGCAAATATTGCTAAAAGTGACAACAAAGTAATTTATTAAAATTTGGCTTACTGGTTATATCTACCCAGTAGAAATGAAACACAAATGATCAATATTAAGATGTTTATTGTACTCGAAAGCGAAATAATTACTCTAATTTCATCCCAGAATTATGATTCTAATATTTCAAGACAACTCTTGAACAGTGTTAAAACTTTGACTATAATATCTTTAATCTGGAGTTGAGCACCTTTAAGACAATAACCGAGATTCGTTCATACAGGACATACCACAAGTTTGCATAATTAATTACATACCTACTTTCTCAGCTACAGTTTTGACCGAACTTGATATAAAAACGTTATACTGTAAAACACGTATACATCTTTGTTTATTGAAGGAAAAATAAACTGTCAGCTAAAAAGCATTGGCAGCCAATAAAGCCCAAACACATTTCCCGCTATGAAACGTGACATATAAAACACGTAGGTGAGGAGAACCAAATGTACGCTCACACCTGCATGGTTATAAAGGCACTAAGTCGCGTCTGTTGATCTGGACACTTATTGACTTTCCGGTTTTGAATTGTTTAGGGTTATTCATTCGTGAAACTAATGGAGCTACCCTTCTACCTGTTTCAGTCTTAAAGCGACTGAACTCCAGATACCCAACTGTCGAAAAAAAATAAAATTTCCAATCTTAAGAAAATAAGTGTTATTTTAGTATTTGGGGCATTAAAATATGATAACTGACATATTACATACCCCTATAATCGGTGAGATTTTCTTGTTTTCGATACTTTCTCCATCGCAAATTATACCCTGTCAGTAACGGGGTAAGTATTTTTAAATAGGAAACCCCTTCATCGGGACAATTGAAAACGACTCAAGTTTACTTTATTGATAAAAAACGATACATTGTTTTACCCTAGTTTTACTTGGATAACATTTAGGGCGAATTCGATATTTTTTTTTTTTTTTTTTTTTTTGTGCCATCTGGATTTCAGTCGCTTTAAGTTACAGCTATGACTTTATGACATGTAGACTGACAGTTGAGGCTCTGGTGAGAGTGTGAATGTAAAGGCTTGCCAACGTTTATACTGATCGCATTGACAACACTAGCCAAAACGCCAGACGTTTGTTTCGATCTGCGGTTTTCAAGCAGACGTCTTGTGAAAAGTTTAAGATTATAAGAGATTTGCATCTAAATACGTGGTTTAATGCTTTACCAAGCTTACAGAATATCTATTTTCGTCTTCAAAATGAAAATCCAGTAGTTTCAAAATAGATAGCCCTTTATGTTTTAAACCTTTTTGACAGCAGGAGACATTGGAAAACAGTGTGGGAAAAATTGAAATTGCCCTTTGCGCATTGCTCTTTTGTCACATTACATAATACATGGAAATAAAAAAGGGATTTTATTTTCGTTCACATAAATTGTTACAAATTAGTTTTAAAAAGATGACTTCGAGGGTTATTATTAACTATCGTATTTCATAATCGACGACACCAATACAAATCCAAATATATAGTGGTCATGCAGTAATACGAGTTGAACATTATCACTGTCTTGCTATTCATTTTAAAATCGATATTCATGATCTTAGTATACTGTACACTTTTCTTTTCAAACGATTGACAAAAGTCAATACGACATGCGTCATTCGTCTTCCACCAATGGGCTAAGTCTATGTGAAAAAGCAGCCATTTGCTTGGGAAGATTGTTGTGTGGAGTACTGTTGTGAGAAAACCAGGAAATGCATGAGTAGGTGAACTGGCCGCCGTGATATAACTGAGATATTGTTTAAAACGGCGTTAAATCCCAATCAATCAATCAATTTCTTTTCAAATGTGTTTGTTTTCCTTAAATAGGTTGCATCTATACTATAGCTATTATGTGCTGTGAATTTGATAGTTTAATCCCTGGTGTATCGTATGTAGTTTAATTATAATGTAGCTTGTCGGGCAATCTGCTATTAACCCTTTCCCACCCGTAGACGCACTTTGACGCATCTGCAGCAGACGACTTTTGAAAACATTGTGGCAAAACGAGAAATTGCTCAAAACGAGCAATTTCTGGTTTTGCCACAATGTTTACAACTTTTTTCAGTAATTATACCTTCATTTATAGAGGTTTTCCATGTTTTTTCCTTGATGTTTTCAAAGTCGTTTACAGCAGATTTGTTGTATGTGGGAAAGTTTTAAAGCAACTCTACTTTAATACAAGCCGAGCCCTGAAAGCTCATTCGGTAGTGACGCGGACTTTCAATCCAGTAGTTGTGAGTTCGAACCTAAGCTCGGCCATCATTCTTACCGTCCTTTGACAAAAGTTACTGTGCCAAGCGTCATTCTTTTACCACTTACGTGCAACATGTTTCAGTCGAAAACAAGCCAGTTGTTAAGAAAGTATGTTATGTGGAGTACTGGTGTGAGAATGCGAGAAACGCAAGGGTCGGTGAACTGGCCGCCGTGATATGACTGAACAAATGTTGAAATTGGCGTTAAACCCAAATCAATCAACCAATCTTTATTTCAAATGAGTCCCAAGGTTGCAAACCTTTAATTGATAATTTCCTCAAACATGTTTCTCCTTCAGAGAGTTCATTAAAACTGTTTTCCTTTTTTTCACTTGTGCATTTAAAAGAAAAGACAACGAAATATCGATTATTAAGCTATAGTTTGTTTTCTCTCAGACTTTCTATATGCTTGTACAAGCACCCTAGCAGTTGTCCATAAAATTACCGTAATACCGGTTAAATGAAAACAAATGATGCCCATTATAAGATACCAATATCATCCGACGAGTGAAGCATATGTTCTCAGACTGCAGTAACAGCAATAGGTACATAGGTACATTGTTGTTCTCAGGCTGGAGTAGGTTTATTTTTTTTATTTGGGAGTTAATGACTGGAGGTACGGAAGCTAGGAGGCGTTATAATAATATTGTTTTTGATGATGCGGCTGTTATGTTTTTATGTAGTTTTACACATAGCGAACACCGTTGGCTACAAAAGTAAACTAAAGTCGATAGAGAACAATGGTATGTAATCGCTTATTACGTTTAATTCTTTGTTTATATTAGTTTTACTTCGTATGGATCTAAAACAGTTCATCCTCGATTACGGAAAATAGGTATTCGAATGTTTGCGATTAGTGTAGCCCCAGATCGGACTGCACAGTCTGATCAGGACTTACAAGGCTCGCCAACGAGGTAATACACCAATTAATCGTCTTTAAGAAAGGAGTAAGAACCGGAGAGTTGGATGATCTGAATTTTACTGCGCCGCAGATTTCAACCATTTCCCACATAAAACCGCTTTCTGACGCCTCTGCAGCGGGGCAAAAGAAGGACTTACTCATGATGTGCAATTTCTTCCTTTGCCACACTGTTTTCCACTCCATTAAAAAATTATATTTCATTTATAAAGATTTTCTCTAAGTTTAACTATAAAGTCGACTGCTGCATTATGTATCGTATATGGGAAAGGTTTAACATAAATACATGCTAAACTGATGTTAAAATGAATCAGTGAGTGTATATGCAGAATGATCCATTTTAGACGGGTGCGTGTCGGATGCATGTACTCCCAAAGATTAATAATTTGATTAATCTGTATGCATGTATCTGATAGTATACATAGTGTATCTTATAGAACTATCTGCTTTCAACCCTTTTTACCTCATACGACAATTCTGAAGAAGACGACTTTGAACATATTTTGTCAAAAAATGGAAAATCTCTATAATTGAATGGATAACCTATAACTAAAAGTGTAAAACATTGTGGCAAAAAGAGAAATTGCTCGTTTTGAGCAATTTTTTCTTTTGTCACTATGTTTTTAAAAAGCCGTCTGCTGCAGAGGTGTCAGAAAGTGTTTATATGAGGGAAATGGTTAAAACATCTGTGGTAAAAAAGGGGTGAAATCTGGAAACTCGCGGAAAGTGTTATTATAATATAAAATGAGGGAATACAATTATGAGACATTTCTCGATTTGAATGCTGTCTCTTTTTCCCCTCAAGATTTACAAAAGATTTACAAAAGATTTACAAAAGACGTCTACTGCAGAGACTTCTGTCGTCTTCACATAAAAAACATTTTTGTTATGCGTTTACGAAGTTTTGTGTCTCGTTTTCCTCTCGATCATACATACCATGTACACAAATCAGTTTTCCCTATATAATTACAAAATATGTCTGCTGCAGAGGAACCTAAAGTCGCCTGTACAAGGAAACATTTTAATTGTTTGTTGACGTTTTTGTCTCGTTTTCTTCTCGATCGTTACTTATACTCACATACATGTTGGCTCAAGAATTACAAAAGACGTCTGCTGCAGAGGGATCCGAAGTCGTATGTACATAGAAAAGGTTAATTATTGTATTTACTTAATTTATGTCTTTTCCTTTTCTCGATCGGGCCATGTACACAACAACTATGTCAGTATCAAATATTTGCAGTCTTCTTACAGAAAAGAGGCTGTAGTCAACACTATATTTACGCACGGACACACTGATATGATGATTTTATTACATCTTGGTGATATCACATCTGCTGTATCCTATTAAAAACAGCAAGCACTCAGTTAGCGTGCACAGAGATCTGCGGAAGTGACTCTATTACAATGAAGTGGTCACGAGTTAATTAACTCTTAACTATTTCAGCGCCAAAGGCAATATTGACCTTGTTGCAAACAATACAGATTCAGGCGAGTCAGCTCGTAACGACCTGTCTCACCTGAAATCTGCATTGTTTGGCTGTGAGTTATAAAAATATTCCAAAAATCCTATGACATGAAAATAGAGTCGTCCGAGTTTGAACATGGACGAGTCTTCTTTAAACAATTCGGCGCTGAAATAGTTAACAAAGATCAATTGTGATAGTCATAAGTGTCGACCGATATATCATAGTCCAAGATTAGTTAGTCAATCAAACATGCATATATATTGTAAACCACATATTTCTGCGGCGCTCTGCGAAGACAAACAGGAAAGCATATTCGACCGCGCAATGATATCTAGCTCAGCACTGTTCACTAATTAGTCTTAGAAGGTTAAACACAGTAGATGAGCCGTCCCACGAGAAAACAAACATTATGGACTCTGCGTAAAGCATTGACGCGGATCAGCCTAATAATGCCGCGCAGGCTAACCCGGACAGACACTGTTCGCCTCTTGTGGATTTTCTGTTCCAATAATCATTACTTTATACCTCTGTCCCCGAGGGACGGAATGTGTCGGCCCGGATTAGCCTGCGCGGACTGTGCAGGCTGATCTGGGTCGATACATTACGCAAAGTCCACAATGTTTTTGTTTTTTCGTGGGACGACTCATATATGAAACCGTCCATTGGAAAAGTTACCCGTCAACTTTTGTGAACAGTGTATATCTGAGTTCGGCTGTGCATCCGCAGGGTCTGTTCGAGATCCACATTGTTCACATATTACGCACATAAGCCTAGCAGAAATTCCTTTAAATGTGCGTGGGTTCTTTTAAGACGTAGGAGAAGTACATGTTGATATGTACTTTCATATGCTGTCCAGAAATGCTAACGGGTACCTTTTTCTTACGAATTGGCCCATTTGAAATATTAACAAGATTCATTTCTATTTTGACATTCATTATTACACTTATTTTCTGACTCGTTTCAGCTGTCGTATGAATTAATTAAGAAACATGCAAAATATACGGAAATATCTAACCACGTCAATGGGTAAATGTACAAATTTGCTTTTGTGAACAGTGTAGATCCAGACCAGCGTGTGCATACGGATAGTCTGATTACGAGCTATACTGTTGAAGTAATGACAAGATTCATTTTTATGTTACCATTCACTATAACACTTTCTGAGTCGTTTCAGCTGTCGGCTGAATTAATTAAGAAACATGCAAAAGATACGCATTTGAATATTTAACTTCTTCAATGGGAAAATGTACACATTTGCTTTTGTGAACGGTGTAGATCCAGACCAGCGTGTGCATACGTATAGTCTTAATAAAAGCTACACAGTTTACCTGTGGAAGTTTTGACGAGATTTAATTTTTATTACACCATTCATTATAACATTATAACACTTTCTGACTCGTTTCAGCTGTCGTATGAATTAATTAAGAAACATGAAACAAAATATATGGAAATATCTAACCGCGTCAATGGGTAAATGTACAAATTTGCCTTTGTGAACAGTGTAGATCCAGACCAGCGTGTGCATACGGACAGGCTGATTAAGAGCTACACTGTTGAAGTATTGACGAGAATTATTTTTTTATTTTACCGTTCACTATAACACTTTCTGAGTCTCTTCAGCTGTCGTACAAGAGAAAGTTGATGCCAAGGCATCAATGTCGCCGGAAAAGACTGCATTGATTTATTTATGTATTCTTGACTTTCCTTAGTCTATTCAAACATTAGGAATGTTGTTGTTGTTGTTGTTTGGCGTTGTTTACCCTCGCGCTCGGCATTAATGCCATTTAGGAATGATGAAATGAAAACATTTACTTATAAATTTTATATTCATACTTACATTAGGGTATCTATAAAAAATTAACGAAATGTGTACACATTTATCTTGGCTTAAATTTAATTTTGCTGTTGTTACTTATTTAAATAATAGTATTCATTCATATAATTTCAATGTTTGTCAATCTTATTCGAATCACAAGGTAAATATCCTGATATTGCTTTAAAGGGAGGTAATTTGAAGAAAACAAAAGTCTTCAAAAAGAGAAATATATCAGCATTACCGTCTACAGTTTAAATTGTTCTATTGTTTGTGGATTTAAAAATGTTCTTTTTTTCTTATTTCTACATGTACAACGAAATATTGCGGCTTCTCTTTGACGCTTTGCGTCAAACATTCGTCTTGTACTTGTCTAAAATAAAATAATATCACTCGCTTTTTCATATCGAAATGCGCATGCGCGAAAATCGATGTTAAAGGTCACGAACCTACACAACAGAATAGGGTCTATATTTAGCTTAGAAACAGTTCCTACTTTAGATATTCATGGATTAACATTATTAAATGAATTCTACACAAATCAAGACATCTCTTTGAACATGAAAACAACATTTAGTAAGTTAAAATTGCTATTAAAAGGAGAATCCGAAATTGACCTCAATGATGACACATAAGAGTCTGCATTAGGGGGTGTTGGTTCACGTCTTGAAGGGACCACTTTTGTCTTCGTAAATAAGACAAAAAACTTAAATGCGAGTGAAATAAAAAAAACTGCAAACATTAAAAAATCGGAATATTTATTTCATTTTAGATGTGTCATTTATTAGTGTTCGTAAACAACCACAATTGTAATATGTTCAAATCATCTAGATTTGTTTCTTTCTAATAATAAGCCGCCCTCCCATGTGATTTCCGAAAAGCTATTAAAAATAGAAGTCGCGGGCTTCTGCCCGGCGACTAATGAACTAATTAAAAAGCATGCAAAAGATAAGGAATGAAATATTTAACCGCTTCAATGGGAAAATGTACACATTTGTTTTTGTGAACAGTGTAGAACCAGACCAGCGTGTTCATACGGACAGTCTGATGAAGAGCTACACAGTTTACTCGTATAAGATTGTCAGAAACGTCTGTCAACTTGTGTAGGTTTTGATTACACGGAGTTAACCCTTTCCCACATACAACGCATCTGCAGTAGACGACTTTGAAAACTTATAAATAAAAACGTGAAAAATCTCCATAAATGAAATTTAAATTATTAAAAGTAGTTGAAAACATTGGGGCAAAAGAAGAAATTGCTCGTTTTGAGCAATTTCTCCTTTTGTCACAATGTTTTCAAAAGTCGTCTGCGGCAAATGCGTCCAAAATGCGTCTATAGGTGGGAAAGAGTTAATTAAAGTACTAGTTATTATGAACCACAGCCAGTTGCTTGGGACGATTGTTGTGTGGAATACTGGTGTGAGAACACCAGGAAACACATGAGTAGGTGAACTGGCCGCCGTGATATGACTGAGAAATTGTTAAAAACGGCGTTAAACCCCAATCAATCAATCAATCAATCAATCCAATCAATCAATCAATCAATCAATCAATATTATGAACCAAAACTCTACAGACATGTGAACCTCTATGTTCATTTCTATTTATTTTTTTCTATGTTTTTACTCTGTTTTATACCTCCGAGAGATATAGCATCTATAGCAAATTATATAGGTAAATATCATAGATTACAACTGATATAGACTTAAGTACTTAATATTACATCAATAGAATGGAAATCAAATAAGCCCATGGTCCTTGGTCCAATACAATATATATGTAATTTTTTAAAATATGGACAAAACAAAGACAATAGCTGCTCGCCAAATAGTTATTTCTGCATGGCGAGGGTAAATAAAACCAAAATTGTTGTTGTGTTTCTATTTCGCGTTATTTCACTTTGACGTTCTATCTCGTTGCAGCTGTGGTCTGTGATTTTTAAAAAATATATATACATGTACCATATATATATATATATATGGAAATATAACATAATAATACATATATATAATTGGCATGTCTATAAGCAGGATTGCGTTCTACCCTGCCCCGCGTCCGTCGAAACAGAACTACTGCTTTGGGAACATCCAATAGGTTTCAGTGTTAGGTCATGAAAACAATTTACGCTGCGATTGAATTAATGCGATTTCTGTGCGTAACAATACATCCACAGGTACTATTGAGTGCTGCGCAGCGCATGTGTTGTCTAACAGAAAACAACAACAAATACATGTAGTACGACAGATTCCTTTCTCTGTTAGGCGTTTCTTTGTTTCTCTCTATTTCCCGAACACTTAAACGCCATCCCAACAAACCCCCGTTTTAAACATACATTAAATTTGGAGCGGACGAGTTTGTAAACATTTAGTAAAAATATGGAAATTCTTTAAAAAATGAAATATCAATTATTGAATAAAATGTGTCGAAATGAAATATTGCTCATTAGCAGCTTCTCCTTTTGCCACAATATTTTCAAAACTCGTCTGCTGTAGACGAATCAGAAAGCGTTTGCATGTGCGAAAGGGTTTCCAAAATATTGTAGCAAAAGGAGAAATTAATCAAGCCACAATGATTTCAACTCTTATCAATATCAGTATACTTTTATTTACATAACAAAAAAAATAGTTTTACATACATGTATACGCGTATGTTTTCAAACTCGTCTGCCGTATTTTTGTCGTATGTGGGAAAACGTTTAACCCTTTCCCTCATTTAAAAGCATTTGGACACCTCTGCAGCAGATGGCTTATTGAAAACATAGTGACAAAAGAAGAAATTGCACAAAACGTGCAATTTCTCCTTTTGCCACAATGTTTTCCACTTTGTTTTGACAAAATACGTTCAAAGTCGTCTGCTGCAGAATTGTCGTATGATGGAAAACGTTTGATGGCTAAAAGCTAATACTTGTTACTCGGAGTATAGCTAATGGACTTTGACATTTCACAGACACATACGTCTTATTGACATATCTACTGATGACGAAAAAATACATTCGGGAGATCAATTATGATGAGCAAATTAGTCCTTTCCAATTAAATTTTTTAAACGCGGCATCGAAATATACAATCAGGTTTTTTGTGGGGGAAAAAACCCGCATGTTAAATTTTTAATTTACATAAAGCCAAACATTAGTTTAATTTTAATCCCTAGCTTACGTCTGTAGAATAAAGACACAAAGAACGCTGTCTATGCGAGCAGTAAAGATAGTGACGTTCCTTCGCATACGCACTCTCATATCAGAGGCCTGTTTCCTAGTGGGTAACAATTAATTGAAAATAAAAACTTAAGTCAAACCTGTGCTCAAGACCAGCTTTTTTTTAGCAATTCCCTGTCTAAAGCAACCACACTTTTAACATCCAAATTACTAATTGTCTGCATAAATGACCATGTAAGTTTAAAAAGACCGCCTGTAAACAAAACCCAGATTGTTCTCTTCCCATGGGAGGTCATTAAACAGGTTGGACTGTACTTGCCTTTCCAAATAAATCTATATAATTTTGTCAGCGCCAATGGTAAAATTGAGGATTTTTTTAAACAATACAGATTCAGGTGAGTCAGCTTGTCACGAGCTGCCTCACCTGAAATCAGCATTGTTTGCGCTTTAGTCAGTAAGATAATCTAAAAATCACTGTTTACATGGAAAATGGGGTTGCCAGATTTTGAACATGGTATAGTCTACTTTAGGAAATTCGGTACGGAAAGAGATAAATGTAGCATCTATCCTAAACAGATTCAATAACCACGTAACGCAGCATAATGTCTATGGTATTGCTTTTCGCTACCAAAAACACGTAATAAATGCTTTGAATATTTTCTGAAAGATCACGCAGAACGAAGTTTGCAGGTCAATTTGTATGAATACACGTAACTCTTAACCCTTTCCCTCATACGACAATTCTGCATCAGACGTCTTTGAACATATTTTTTTAAAGAAATAAAAAATCTCTTTAATTGAATGGAAAACCTATGACTAAAAGTGGAAAACATTGTGGCAAAAGGAGAAATTGCTCGTTTTGAGCAATTTCTTCTGTTGTCACTATGTTTCAAAAAGCCGTCTGCTACAGAGGCGTCAGAAAGCGTCTATATTTAAAATAGCCACTGACAACGTACCAAAGCGATACCAAAGCGGCTGGCCCGGCCGGGTAGCTCAATTGGTAGCGTATCTGACTCGTGATCTGGAGGTCACGGGTTCGATACCCGGTTGCGGTTGACATTCTTTCGGGCGATTTTTCCATCGCCTCTCACCTCTGATCTATGTGAGAAAGTAGTCAGTGGCTTCGAAAGAATGTTGTGTAAGTACTTGTGTAGGAAAGCCAGGAAAACATGGGTAGGTGCACTGACCGCCGTGATATGACCAAAGCTGTTGAAAGCGGCGTTAAACTCCAAACAAACAAACCAAAACGGCTGAAAGTGTTGGACCCTTTCTCACATGAAGCGATATGTTTGTATTTTGAAATAGGTCACTTTTAGGAGGTTGTTGTCCTGAACCTCGTTGCCATAATTTCAAACCAGCAGTTACGTCTGGTCTAAAGTACATTTGTCTACTTAATTGCATCATGCGGGTACTCGCTCGGGAATACCCTGTGGCATTCTAGGAGTATAATTAAACTAATAGACAACTTGGACATGTCGATTAAACAAAAACACTTTCCTCTTTTTTTTAGATCACTTGAGCCGAAGGCTCAATGTGATTTATTCTGATCGCTCTCTGTCCGTCGTCCGTTGTCATCCGTGGTCGTCCGTCGTCTTCCGTCGTTCGGCGTTAACTGTTAGCTTTAAACATCATCTCCTTCTTAACCACTGGACTAATTTCAACAAAATTCCACAGAAATGTTCCTTTGGTGGCCCTCTTTTGAAATCGTTTAAAGATTTAAACTCCATTTAAAACTTTGGTTGCTGCGTCATCAGAAAGGGGGCAAACTTTAAAAATCTTCTCCTCTGAATCTGCTTGTCAGATCCCAATATAATTTGGTAGAAATGTTTCTACGGTTACCCTCTACAAAAAGCCATTCTTATCAAAGTTCTTTCTAGATTCCAAGATACAAATGGCCATGACTGATAAGCCATTTTACTATTTCTGTAACAGTGTCCACTCCTTGCAGTTTCATTTGCACTCCTGATCTAATTTTCCCAGATATATGCTGTTAAATATTTGCTACTAATTTACTATCATTCAGGTGATCAATTTATGGCCATCTTGGCCCCCTCGTTTAATTTTGCGTGTGGTAGCTTATTCAGCTCGATGTGCAATGTGGGCGGGCAGTGCATTATGCAAGGAAGAATTCACCAGGCGAAAATGGTTAACGTCATGTTGAACCATATCGGGTCCGGGCAAAACCGTGGGACGGCTCAGATTTTCAAAACAAACCCGTTCAAGGAACTCGTTTGTGTGAAACGATACACTCGACTATAGCATAACCATTTGAGTTAACGTATGTCCTCTGTTTTTATCTATAGTGTGGAATCCGCTGTGGTCGAGTGGTTAGCGTCGGGGATTTCGAAACCGGGAGTCCCGGGTTCAATCCCCGGTTCCGGCACTACGGTCATTGTGGAGTGCCCTTGGGAAAGGCACATTTTCTAGCCTAGTACTGGTTTGTTTACCCAGGGATCATGAATAAGTGAACTGTCGCCGTGATATAACTGAAATAATGTTAAAACCCCAATAAATAAATAAATTTATTTATAGTGATACGATATAGTTAATTAATTGTGTTTGAAGTTAAGTTAATAATAATGGTTTACACTTGAAAAACAAAACGATGATCAGCGACATCATTGTGCTATTGATTTCCAATCATCATCGATATTTTCACACCTACTCCTACATACTTGTATGGATCAGCTTATTATGTACACCTAGACGGGACTGCACGAACGCCACAGCTGATCTTTGTTTAATAGTTCAATCGCAATTCTATTCTATTCTGCAAAATCAGCTCTTAGGCGCCTTTGGCTAATGCAAATTATAACTGAACACATATAGCAAAGTAAACAAGAAAACATACAAAACATATATATACATACATACATTTTGATAAGATTGAAAATTAATTTCTTGATCATATATTAATTACGGGCGATTTTTCTATCGCCTCTCACCTCTGATCTATTTGAGAAAGTAGTCAGTGGCTTCGAAAGAATGTTGTGTAAGTACTGGTGTAGGAAAGCCAGGAAAACACGGGTAGGTGCACTGACCGCCGTGATATGACCAAAGCTGTTGAAAGCGGCGTTAAACTCCAAACAAACAAATATATTAATTACAACCAGAAAGTTGAGCATTTGCTAACATTTGATATTAACTATAGGCAAATGTGCCTGGATGTAATACAAAGTATTGTATTGCATTGTATTTTATATAGGGATTAATCGCTTTGCGGCAGGATAAAAGAGCAACACGTACTATATCGAGCAGATAAAGTAAAGTCAGTGAAAATCAAAACCACAGTTTGTTGTTATCAACGCAAACTAGCTTAAAGATTGATTAAAAATGCAGCGCTCGCACACGACTGGTATTGATCGGTTATCCTCGACTATAGCAAAGATAACCTGATTTCCCTTAGTGATAGTTAATTAAGCAAGCAGCATGACTATGCTATTCTTAGAACACCATCTTTGATAAGAGTTCGTTGTTTGTGTGCTTCCCCTATATTGTATCATATATTAGCCGTTCCACGAGAAAACCAACGGTATAGACTCTGCGTAATGTATCGACCCAGATCAGCCTGCGCAGTGCGCGCAGGCTAATCCGGGCCGACACATTCCGCCTCAGCGAGCTTGAGGTATAAAGTAATGATTCCTGTAACAGAAAATCCACAGGTGGCGAAAAGAATCTGCCCGGATAAACCAGCGCGGCATGCTTAGGCTGATCCTGATCGATACTATACGCATAGCCCACACTGTTGGTTTCCTCTTGGAATGGCTCATATATTTTTCATCATTATTAAAGTATAAAGATCATGTTACATGTATTGTAACGAGAGCCTATGTGGGATTTTTTCCTAATTTGCTCAAACGAAAAAGAAAAGAAAAGATTACCGTCATCATTATGGCTGTACATGTACCATGTACAGAGTCTATAGAGAGACTAAAAGGGTCTTGTGTGGTTTTTTTCCCCAAATTGTTTCAAACCAAAACTCAGACGTATGTGGTTCCGCGAGAAAATCAGCTTTCTAGACTCTGCGTAATGTATCGACCCGGATATGCCTAAGAATGCCGCGCAGGCTAATCCGGTTATATGTTGTTTTGCTTCCTGTGGATTTTCTACTTCAGGAATAATTACTGCATACATCTTTACCCCATGCGACGGAATGTGTCGACCCAGATCAGCCTTAGCATGCCGCGCAGGCTAATCCGGGCAGACACTTTTGGCCTCCTGTGGATTTTTAACCTCAGGAATGATTACTACATACCTCTTTATCCCATGATACGGAATGTGTCGACCCGGATTAGCCTTCGCGGACTGCGAAGGCTGACCAGGGCCGATACATTACGCAGAGTCCATAATGTTGGTTATTTCCTGGGACGGCTCATATGAACTACCGCATACATGTAAATCGTACATTCGTAGTAACTGCAACGGTAATCCAGTATCTCAACAAACGCAGGTCATTTTTTTTCTCTAACGACGACTTTCTTTTTTCTACAGGTGTATCGTGTTTTCTGTTCGCAGAAATCGATATATAACAAAGGTCTCGTTAACCCTTTACGACATAGGAACAATTGACTGCAGACGACTCTATAATAAAAACGTCACGCCAAAACAAGTCAAAATCTCTTAAAGATGATAATAGTTTTATTGAAATGAATTGAAAACAAAGTGGTATAACGAGCAAATGATGAGCATTTTATTAAAGTTGATGACATTTTTAATGTCGTCTGCTGCACACGCGTTTACCATTTCCCTCATACGACAATTCTGCAGCAGACGACTTTTAAAAAACATATTTTTGTCAAAAAATAGAAAATCTCTATAATTGAATGGATAACCTATGACTAAAAGTGGAAAACATTGTGGCAAAGGGAGAAATTGCTCGTTTAGAGCAATTTCTTCTTTTGTCACGATGTTTTAGAAAAGCCCGTCTGCTGCAAAGGCGTCAGAAAGAGCGTCTATATGAGGGAAAGGGTTAAATAACGTCTGTATGTACGGCTATATGGGAGAAAGGATAATAGGACAGTTTTATCGGGATTGGCCGTTTACTTGATACGGTAATTCTAGAATGTTCTGTTTTCAAAATATCCGAAAATAAAATGACATTCTTGGAAAAAGAGAAGTAGTTTCCATTCAAACAATGTATGAAAAGTAGAATGTGTTCGTTTTAATTAAATTCTCCTTTTCGTGTCACCCTCCGTAGCATGGTAGGCACTTAGGGATTACTTTTTTTTTGTCCGGCGTCTGTCTCTCTGTCTGTCTGTCTGTCTGTCTGTCTGTCTGTCTGTCTGTCTGTCTGTCTGTCTGTCCGTCACACTTTTTCGTCACACTTTTTCATCACACCTTTTCGTCACACTTTCAATGAGCAGGTGCAGGTGACACACGCACCGCGGAGCACTCCATTCTAGTTTTCTCAATGTTTTATTAATGTCGCCTGGTTATTAAGACGCAAGAAGTCGGCTGTATAAAGGAAGCGGTTATGTTGGTTTTAGAGACAGAAAACAAACCATTCGGCAGTCGATAACCCGCGGTGTTTGTTTATACGTGCTGTCCATTGACCACCAGCATCAAGGGACGTGTATGTCTAGAGTAACGCTACTAATGAATCTTAGATTAATCTTAGATTATCAATTCTCATAGAAAAGGGCAAATCACAGAGATCGCGGTATTAATCTTGCACGTCAGACAACATCATCAATAAAAACTGGATTTGTGTATTCCCCTTCACGAGATGAGGTCTCTATTTATTGTACTCTAAACAACTGGGAAGCGTCACGGGATAACAATGACCCTTCCAAGATTGCGAAATCCTTTTCCACGTACGACATATCTGTAGAAGAACACTTTTGAAAATAACTAAGCGATAATATTGAAAGTATATTCTGATGAAAGAGTTTATTATGTATTAAATTAGGTTAAAAACATTGTGGCAAAAGGATAAAGAACTGATAAGCGTCACGGGATAGAAACCTTCCTTCGAAAGTTCCACGTAGGACACATCAGTAGCAGACCACTTTGAAAATAACTAAGCGATAATATTGAAAGTATATTCTGATGAAAGAGTTTATTATGTATTAAATACGGTTAAAAACATTGTGGCAAAAGGATAAATTGCTCATCATGAGCAATTTCTCCTTTTACCACATTGTTTTAATAAGTCGCCTGCTGCAAAATTATCTGAAAGCGTCTGTATGTGGACAAGGGTTAAAACCAATACAAGCCTGCGTACCATCGCAGTCTGATCAAGGGTCGTCGTTGTACGACATCACGTCACTTTTCCCCCGCCAAGAAACATTTGAGCCGTTTCGCGAGAAAACCAACATTATGGCCTCTGACCCAGATCGGGCTAATCCGGGCCGAAACTTTCCGTCCCAGGGGGATAGAGGCATACAGTAACGATTCCTGAAACAGAAAATCCACAGGAGACGAAACGTGTCTGTCGGTTTAAGCCTGCGCTGCATGCTTAAGGCTGTTCCGGGTCGATACTTCACGCAGAGTCCACAATGTTGGTTTTCTCGTATCTCGGCCCATTTGTGAGAAAGGTGACGACAAGAAAGATGAAACGATTAACTAAATCTAATGTAAATCACTTAAATGTTCGTTAAAACCTATTTAACTCTTTCAGCGCCGAATAGTTTAAAATAGACTCTTCCATGTTCAAAACCGGGCGTCTCCATGTATCATGTAATAAAACTTTGAACTATTTTGTTATAGCTAAAAGGCAAACAATGCTGATTTTAGGTGAGACAGCTCGTTACGAGCTGACTCACCTGAATCAATATTGTTTGCAAAAACCTCAATTTTGCCTTTGGCGCTCGAAGAGTTCACTCAATAAAAGGGACATAGTATAAGCAGTACATAATGTACACACAACACAATTAGAAAGTTGTTTAACCGATGAAGGTCCTTTTACGCGTGTCGTGCAACACCAGTTCCTAATCAAATAAAAAGTCACTTTGATAATCAATGTAAAGATAACATTAAACGAAATACAATACAATACAATACACAGTAAATCGAATTAAATACGAGAAACGTTTGACTAAAATTAGAAAGAGGCCATTATTCTGGTAAGTCTTTTGCTGGCAGCATGACTTACGACAATATAATTATGTAGGCGTTCTGAGGCGCTGGCCTATTTTCGAAAGATGACATTTTGTAATTTCAACGTGCAGTCATCTTGTTCAGCCAAATTAAAAGAAAACCTGCTCTTAGAGGTTTTGAATTAGTTATGCAATGAACTCGCGATATCACGAACACGCGACAATTCGACCATATCGTTTAGTTCGAAACCTTTCTTGGAACGGATCTGACATTCTTTTAAACAGCTTTCTTGCAGCAGCGGATCTGATTGCTCGTAAGAGAACTGCTGCTGTACTGTATTCCTGTTATGATTTTTACCAATGACTTGCTTTTCATAATAAACATTTTAGTATTAATAAAAAGCGAAGCTGACAATACATAACGCCAGCGATCACTCGAACACGTCGATAACTCGGAGTCGAATGTAATTGCAACGTATAATTTTAATACAACAAATGGGCGGTGAATCGCGAAAACAAAAGTTAACGCAGTTATTACACGTGGTAACAAAAACGTGCATTCATAAATCATGCATGCAAATATACATTGTGAAAGCTATCGCACTCGATCACTTCATTATTCTAGCTTGTTTTCGTTTTCGTTATCTACTAAATTAATAATACAGTGAGGATACGACATTTTGACTCTGTAGCAGTAGTTCTTTATTTTCTTAGAATCGCTGCTAACATGGCACATGGGAAAATATCCTTAGTTTTATTTTTCTTTGGAAAATGTATACAGTTACTCGGAACAGTGTTACCTTAATATATAATGAATGAAATAAAAATATAAACGGGCTATTAAGTTGACAGTTCAAGAAGAAAAAAGAAGAAACTTATTGAATGTCGATTTCGTACGCCATGTCTCATTTGAGCCTGTACGTGCGAAAAGGTGTCATTTCTGTAAAGTGTAGGTTCATATCACATTTTACATCTCCTCCGTCTTATCAAAACCTACACACGTTGAGAGATGGTTCTAACACGCTTGTGTACGTAGCATGTGAACAGTGAAGATCTTAATATGAATACGCAAATGCACAGACTGATCCAAATCTATACTGCTCACTATAAAGGCATCGTGTACCTTTTCTCACGGACGGATTCTTGTAAAACGATGTACTGTTATCTGTATGCTGCATCCATTATCGTATTATATACTAAAAACGGGTTTACTGTCCTTGTATGGATTCAAACGAAATGTGAGCACTTACTTCATAAAGTACAAAATGAGACATGCCACATAAAAATCGATCTTCGGCGAATTGGAAATCATTAACAATTGCGATCAAATCGAGGGCTTGGCGTGAAACGATTGTAACTAAAGTTAGTATTTTTTTACCAAGGTTAATCACCTCGCAATAAAGTCTTTATAAGCGTTAAATAATTGTTCTTGGTAAACAATGGAAATTTAAGTGCCATTGCTCGTTCTGAGCAATGCACCTAAATTTGCATTGTTTACAAAGGGGTCAAAATTGCCCCTAAACCAGGGTTTTCTAATTAGGTCCTTAGTTACAACCGTTTCATGCCAAGCCCTCGAAATAGTATACATGATTTTTTGTTTGTATAACTGTTTTCGAAAGACTTCCAGAATGTGTGCAAAAATGAATGGCAAACAGAAATAAAAATCCCCAAGACAGTTTTTCGTGTGAAATAACCTTACTGAGCGATAAGTAATACTTTTAAAAATACTTAACAGCAAGTTTCATAATTTTATTTCCCTTACAAAAATGAAAATATAATTCATTTTTTAAAAATAATTGTTAGTCAGCAATGTAACATGTTATGCCAACATAGTCATATAATTAAATACATTCTACCATTCATGTTTTACAAAATATTAGGGAAACACAAAAGATGAAATATGCTTTTAATTAACCCTTTCCCTCATATAGACGCTTTCTGACGCCTCTGCAGCAGACGGCTTTTTTGAAAACATAGTGACAAAAGAAGAAATTGCTCAAAACGAGCAATTTCACCTTTTGCCACAATGTTTTCCAGTTTTAGTCATAGGTTATCCATTCAATTATAGAGATTTTCTATGTTTTGACAAAATATGTTCAAAGTCGTCTGCTGCAGAATTGTCGTATGAGGGAAAGGGTTAAGTACTTAGTAATAACTAAGCGTTATAAAGGGAAGTAATTCTGTAAATTATATATATAAATTACCAAACAAGTCAACTGTGGGGTTGCGTGATACAGTATTCGTTACAGTAGGAGATCTGTAATCAAATAATTATCTCCCTTTAATATGTAAATGTGATAACCATATAACATGGAATATAACGATTGTATAGGTATATAAAGATTACAAAATATATTGTATGTATAGGGAATTCCGCCGCTTGTGTTCTTCATAATCTATTCTGCTTCTTCTCTTCGCTGATGTGTTGTTTGCATTCTTGAAATCTTGTGTTGATGATGTCGATGATATTCCTGAAATACTGAAAATTCATTTCTGTGTTATCTCTTTCTCGTTCTCTTTGACATCCCAATGCTTGTACAACGGCTCCAATATGAAGGACATTAAGTAGTGGTCTTCTCTATTTTGTTAAGGCCTATACAGTAGAATTAAATAAAGAACAATGAGTAAGACAATTACGAAAATACCGAAAATACGATCTTAACATTGCCACAAACAGAGAGTCGAATCCATGCCTCGATATCCGCTTCATCATCTTCTTGGAAAATACTTCTACGTAGGGTATCCTTGGAACGGCAATTGTATTTGCGTAATAGCTCGATTACCTCTTTAACGTTCTCCACGGACTTCGGTATTCGGGAAAACTTCTTGAGTTGATCGTCTTCGATACTAAGGTTAGTGGATCCCTGGACATCAATCGTAAACGCTGTGGGTGTGCGTAAATTACTGATAACGTATTAATATTCCAGGAAATTGAAAACAGCGTGTTACGTCAAAAATGCAATATCCAATAATTAATTTTTAGACTTGCGAAATAAATGTTAACAGGGAAAAACTAAATATGTCATACACTATGGAATGTAAGCGGATCAGGGTTATAAAGCCTCTTCTTGTCTGTTTTTTAGACAACGACCCACAGTATGTCGTAAATTTTCATCTAATAATTTTTCCCGGCATGCAAAACATGTCTGATGTCTTTGAAACTAGTGTCATTGGATTTAAAGGGACTGAATCCCATATGAGAAAAAAGCGAAAAAAAAAAAAGAAAATTGTTAAAAATTGCTATTACCTTGATGTTTTTGCATGTAAGGCATTGAGATTTGCTGACTGATGTACTACAATATATGCACACTATTAATATTGCGGAGATTTTTCGTTATTTTGCATTGTAAAATCTACTGGGTTAGTAACCCAGTAAATCTAAAAATATCGCTGTATATTTATCACGTGATCACTACAACCGAATTGACAATCTCCTTCGCAGAGTTGTCGTTCCTTACACTCACGCATACATGAATGTAATGAGTCGATAGTGTTAGAGAATGCCGAATTGAATCCACAAATTTCAAATGAGCAAGAGGAAATTCCACGGTATTTTTAAACGGGAAAACACGGAGCGGACGTTTTTTTAACTGCTTATTTCCTATGAAAAAATGAAAAACAAGACTTGTACGACCTTCTACAACATTCCGTTACATATATATCGACGTATTTTGGATTCATTAGAATAAGTATAAAATATGACGATTTTGGACCATGGTGTTCAGTCCCTTTAAACAGAAACTAACAATAAATAGCTAATGTCTCTTCTGATACAATTTGTTACACGGTCCCTCTCAGTGCTCCAGATAGACTGACAATAATTACGCGCAATTAATGTCTCGCCGGCATCCGCTCCGACCATAAATACTAAGAAGGGTACTAGATGTATCTTTGATTCCAATGTGAAAGCCCCTACTACGACTAGTACTTATTGAGAAAAGTAACACAACAAAAATGAATTTTAACGTTGATGTTTGACGCCGCCGCCAGAAAAGCAACACATTAGTCTCGCTTTTGCAACCTCGTCGCGGCGAGACAAAAACGGACAGTTACATTTTTTTTTTTTTTTTTAAATCTTAGCTCTTCTTATTTAATATTATCCGCCAACTATTTGTACAATATTTGAACCTCGTGCAATTAGACCTAAGAAACTAATTGATTAGTTCTTATTCGTCAATATGTTGACATTTGAACCAGTTCTTCTGGATGTATGTTCGTATATGTTTAAAGGTTCTTTTCCGTAGGGAATCCTAAATCTCAATAAAAAACACTGTTATATTAAATAATTCGGCTATACGCATTGTTTAGGTTAAGTACATTAACTCTTTCAGCGCCGAATTGTTAAAAGTAGACTCTTCCATGTTCAAAATCGGGAGTGTCCATTTCTTAATTTATGAAAGCTTTGGACTATTTTGGTAGCTAAAAGTCAAACAATGCTGATTTTAGGTGAGACAGCTCGTTACGAGCTGACTCATCTGAATCTGCATTGTTTGCAAAAACCTCAATATTGCCTTTGGCGCTGAAAGAGTTAACACGAATTGTACATGCATCACAATATATGCTTTTATGGTTTTGGTGACTCACTTATTGCAATAACTTCGGACATCCTCGGTTGTTGACTGTGCAACACTCCATTTATAACGTATTGTATGTAACAGATTCTAACACTATTGACAATTTCTCTTCTATACACAAAGAAGGATTTGAGCGTTATCTAAATGCAGTATATCACTCTAAATTTCCGGAACTATTTTTGGCTGTTGAAATTCCCTCCCGCGTATTTTTCATACAGCGTTTCTTAGTGCGCATGCGTTACTACGATTTGTCTTCAGGTGTGTATAAATTAATCACTCAGGCCATTCGGCCTTCGTGATTAAGTACTATACACCTGAACTCCCAATCGTGATATACGTGCCGGTATATCACTCAAAATGAGATCTATTTTCCTAAATCAACAACTGTGTATGGTGCGACGATGCTTTGGCCACCTTATGTTATTGAATCTTGGATAAATTCAACCCTTAAAGGTGCGAAACTCCAAATGGAGATCAACGTTTTGAAATGTTGAAACTTCTGCAAACATTGATAATAGTAACTGCGAAGTTAGTTATTAAAAGTCAAAACTATTTTGGCAGTAAATGTAGAAGACAACTTTTGAACAGTTTAAAAACTTTGACAATACCATCTATAATCTTGAGTTCAGCACTTTTAAAGTGGCACCGTACAATTCCGAATGTAACAAATACACTATTATTTATCTATTTCGTGCGATTCGTGCGAAACTGCTTCGAAATTATTTCGACTTAAACTATCTGATTTCCTGGCATTTTCTTAACACATATCGTTTCATAAAAGTGGTCCTGTGAGAATGTCATTAACCCTTTCCGACATGCAACATATCTGCAGTAGACGACTTTGCAGTCCTGTAATACTATAATACATCATCGCTTTGAATGAAAGTGCAATGATTGAATAGAGCCGAAGGCATTGTTGGAAAAAAGGAGCATTACTCGTTATGACAAATGTATACCTTCTACTGTACTACATTTATATTATTGTGCAGATTCTCCAACATGCGTCTGCAAGTTGGAAAGGATTAAATGCTTATAAAAGATTGTTTCTTGGTGTTATATATCGAGACTGATGCTATTCAAGTAATTGGTATGGATGATAAACATTTCAACGTCTGACATTCATTGGGATTTGACATTTGAGAAAGTTGTTGCCACTTACCGGGGCCCTTTTACGAAATGGATAACAAGGAAAAGTGAAATACACTGTAAAGTATTTAGGTTGATTGGGGTTTTAACGCCGTTTTCAACAAGTTTTAAGTCATTCCACGTCGGCCAGTTCACCTACTCCTGTGTTTCCTGGCTTTCTCGCACCAGTAAACCACACACAAATGTTTCCAAGCAACTGGTTGCTTTTCCACATATATTGTTAGCCAATTGGTGGAAGACGAATGCTACTTGTCACGATAACTTTTGTCAAACGACGGGAATAATGTTGGCCGAGCTTGGGTTCGAACTCACAACCCCTGGATTGACATCCCGCGTCGATACCGACAGAGCTACTGGGGCTCGGCTGTAAAGTATAAGGCATGCCAGACTAAAGAGGATTTCTTGTTGATAATGAAAATGTAAAAACGCTACACAAAAAAAAACTACACACGTGCGTATTTAAGTACATGTATGTATGTATCTGATTTATTGTACTACTAATTGTTAATGCCAACACTAATTATATTTCTTTTCCGTTTCTTCGTAAGATATCATCATAAAAAAACCTGTTTAACTACTTCGTATGTTCTCTAAAGACGCCTCACACCTGCACTAAATTTCCTGGAATCTCACGATCTCTTCGCCTTGTAAAGTTGAGAAATTGACAGAATGGAAGATCAAGATTCTTGCGTAACTATGGTAGAACGTATATCTTATGATTCAGTGTGCTATGAATGAGAATCGTATGTTACTATTCTGGCAGTTCTCTGACTTTATCAAGCCTAACTAGCCTAGACAAATAAAATATCGCAAACAGAGTGTTAAGGTAAGCGACTTGCCCCGCTTTACACTTCAATCTTACACAAACGTCTGAACTCTTTCGCTGCCAAAGACAATTAAAGGCTTTTGCAAACAACGCAGTATCAGGTGAGACAGCTCGTAACGAGCTGTCTCTCCTGAAATCTGCATTGTTTCCAAATTAGACTAATTTTCAACATGGTAAAAAGTCGACTTGTGAAATTCGGCAGTGAAAAGGGTTAAAAGGAAAGTGAGAACAAGCATAGAAACGAGAATTGAGGGACAGCGACATGTGTCTTTCGTAAATATTGTTAATATTTTCGAGAAAAGCACTTTCCCATTTTCTAACAATGCCTTTACGAACATTGTGGTAACGTGATTTCAAACGTGTTTGAGGGAAAGAAAAATCATAACGCGTGAGGAAATGAATAAACAAATCTTGAATTGCAATTACCACTGGTCAATTAACATACGTTTGCGAACAGGCATATACACATGTCAATTAGTTCGTTATAATTGTACTTCACGTTGTTAAGCATGTTCAGAATTATTAGAGGACACGGAAGAAAGGGAAATGTTTCCAATCTGACTAAAGTACACGATCTGACAAAATGTATGCGTAGTGTTAATAGGAGATGATTTTAATGAGATTGAAATGTTTCTAGACCTTGACTAAGTTGACATAAATAGTAACCTTGCAGACAAACAATACTTGTTAAGAAATTAATAATTTTAGCATTTTTATTAGGGAAATATAAATGGTGAAATAATCCTTTAAGTATTTAAGTTTATTAAGCCATAAGGAGCGTTGGTGGACTGTATTCGATGATACCGAAGGTTTATCGCCAAATGATTAAGTCTCCATCAGCAACAGCAGCATCGATTGTCATCATCATCCTTTTCATCATCATCATCATCATCATCATCATCATCATCATCATCATCATCATCATCATCATCATCATCATCATCATCATCATCATTCCAAGAGTAATACCCACGTCTAACAAACACGGACACAAAAGCTCAATGCGACATAGTAATCGTGTGCCGAAAAAAGCCTCTCAAGACGATGTAAGAATGTACCCAGTTTCCTTTAAAACATGAAGTACAAGTACGCGAGTAAGCCAAGAACAACACAAGAATTTAATAATGCCGTTTGTCGCTCGGAGATGACTGGCATATTGTTATTTATATAGTATTTATACGGCGAAAACCACCAATTAATGGAACATTGAAAATAATCTAGGAGGTATTTTTTAGGTAGACAAGACACTTGAAACTACAATTATATGAAACGTTCCACGAGAAAAACCAACATCACGGACTCTGCGTAATGTATCGACCCAGATCAGCCTGCGCAGTCCGCGCAGGCTAATCCAGGCCGACACATTCCGTCTCAGGGAGATAGAGGTATAGAGTAATGATTCCTGAAATAGAAAAATGCTCAGGAGGCGAAAATGATCTGTCCGAGTTAGCCTGTGCGGCATGCTTAGGCTGATCCGGATCAATACTTTACGCAGATTTCACAATGTTGGTTTACTCGTGATACGGCTCATAATGTAGAGTTGTATGTTTACGGAAGGTAATTTTGGAAGGATAACTGTTGCTCTTTAAAAGCGGTTGTTCCTCTTCCCTAGATTGTTGGTGTTTTTAGTTGTCGTTGCTATAAGACCGTAAGTGTGTCGTCTGACTCACCAACACCATTGCCAATTTAAACATTTGGACAAGTGCATCAAAATAAACACATGCAGATGTTGAAGGTCGACGGGTCGTTTCAAACTAAGTAAATATAAACAATTTTGCCGAAATGCAATTTTGGAAAGGTAAATGTTGCTCTGTAAAAGCAGTTCCTCTCCCCTAAGATTAATGTATTGGTTTTTTTGTTTGTTGGTGTTGCTTTTAGACGGATGTGTGCTGTCTGTTTGATTAACACCATTGCCAATCTATTTTAGTTGGCTCGGTTAAACATGTTATGTATATGTTTTAATATACGCGTGTAAATATTAAGCGCCTGTAGGGATACGGACTCTGGAGAAAGAATCTAGCATGGACTAAAATTTCCGAATAATTCCGCTATACGCGTCTCAACTTTATTCGTATACTTGCTCAAATTTACAAAAGTAAATAACGTAATGCAATAGCACTGGGTATACTGAGAGATTGAACGCTTTGAAAGAGTTTGGATGTACCTTCAAATGACGCGATTCTCAGGTTGAGATCATCTTTATCTCCTCCTGGGAGTTTCATCCTTGAAAGGTTTTCTGATATCTGTTGTGGCTTGCATTTTAATAAAGAAGTGATAATTATATATATATTCACCAATCGCTTGTTCTGCTATTCAAACTATACGAACACAGTAAGACAAAATTAGGCTGTTTGTTTGTGCAGTCTGATCTTTTCTAAACATATTTAAGACAAAAATAAAAACTAGAAGAACATATTAAAAATCAAGATGTACAGGACTTCATCTGGATAAATGTTAATGAACGAATTTAATTTGAACATATTTATTTACATCGATTGTGAGACAAGCTTTTAGCTTGATTAATTTATGCACGATGTCTGCTTCCTGGAGACATAACCGGTACTCGCGCCGTATGTGTATACAATCCTAAGAGCAGAACCCGTTCATCACGTGATTCGAACCCGGGACCTATGGTACGAGAGGCCGACGCTCTACCTCTTCCATTTAAAACCTGTCAGACAATATAGAGCCCAATGATGTAATGACTTAAACTGTTCTGTTTAGAATTTAACTCGTCTTCCATTTAACGCGTCTTTTACCTGACCTGCACTATTCGCACATACGAGTTTGTCCAAGGAGGCATGCAAGACGTCCCTCACATATCACGTGGATTTAGAAAGATCACGTGGATTTAGAAAGATCACATAGAATGGATGATAACATTCTAATACACTTGTTTAAATAGAACTAAGGTTGACTTGCGTACTGCACTCGGTACTCTGCTCTTTTCCCCACAATCTATCTTATTATTAAAGCAAATCCTATGTTGTGGGTACTCAAAAGAATCGTCTTACTGAGACGATTCTTTTGAGTACCCACAACATAGGGTTAGAGGGTCAAATAAGGAGTTTAGAACATGCAAAACGCCCCCCTATCTAGAGCTCTGCAGTGAACGGCTAATTTGTTCCAAGGCTGGTGTATTGCCCTGGTTTGATAGAAGTCTCCATCGAAATTAGCATCTTGGGATAATTAGTACAAGATGTCCCTGCTTTAATTCCGTCGCCTGTCTGCAGTCATTTTGCCATTTAGAGAAATAAATTCCTAATTAGATTGAAAGTTTCGTCCTTGAAGAAGGTACCACGTCTCTTTAAAACAGATCTGTATGTAGTGGATATTTTTAAGCAGCTCTGTTGGGTTTTTTTCAAATCTATTTTGACCAGGGTCCTAACATTTAAAAGCAAAACCAGCTCAGTTGTGTCGTGGTAGAGTGACTGCCTTATTAAGGGATGTCTGGCATTCGATCCCAGGCCAGATCATACCAAGGACTTTAAAAACTTTTCAAGAGTGTGAGTTTGACTTATGACTAACCCGCTGGTGTCAGAATAGATGGACCAGTAGTACTGGTAACTTACCGGGGGAAGGTCGTGATTTAACTGAAACATTGACTAACTTGACGTAATTCATCATATAAACAAACTAATACAAACAAATTAACTAATAACACGCGGTATCTCTGTTTCGATTATAAATCCGTGAGTAAAATTATTAACAAATACAAAATCTTAATGTTGCACAACGTTTTCAACTTTGTTTATTTAAATTATTCTACGTTACATTTTCACCAGCAGTTATCGTTAAGGAAACCCGACAGTGCAATAAAAATTCTAGTAGTATGTTTAGTAATCGAAGTCGTGTCTTAGTCAAGTTCTGAGGGAATGATAAAACAAATACTTTCTTTCTAGATAAAGACAAACACATTAATATTATCGTATTAATCCATTATCAATAATATTTTAATTATATTAGTATGTACATCTGCATTAATAACCTCTTTTGGAATGAAAGATAACTCTAAAAAGGACACAAGTATCAAGAGTATATAGTAGGAAAAGTACAAATTTGTTGATTATGTTTTTTTTGTTTCTCCAATGCTACAGTCGCTTTGATTCACAGGAATTAATCAAATGACCTCATTTGTCGATGGTGAGCTGACAAGATGCATTTATACGCATTAATGAATTTGATGATCTAATACAATTATTCCGCTCTCTACTTTTTTTGTCTCCCGTCAAATGTGGAAGAATTAAACAGTTAACGCTTGCGTTCCGGGAATTGTCACGTGCTACATTGTAAATCACATTTTTACATTGCATAGTTAAGCAAAGTTGTCATCTGATAACATGACATTCATGACGGATATCCTCGAGTGCGGGAGGTTGCGTTTTCGATCCCCGGCCGGGCCATACCAAATACCTTAACATTGATAGTAATGCTTGATCTCCTTGGCGCTCAAGGGTACGACTTTCTTTTGCTCTCCTTTGGCGAGTTCAGATGGGCTTCTCTAGGATAGAGAACGGTACGTCATGTCTAAATATAAATTCAGAAAACATGCGCACTAATGCTTTCCATCTGAACGGTGTTTCCTCGTCTTAGTAGTAAACCATTCGGAACTACTCAGGTAATTCCGTAATCCTTCATCATCCAATATTTTATTTATTTTTTGTGTTCATCACTTTTGCTTGTCTGTGATTGGCTGAACTAGTTTGTTCATAACCTCATGAATAAAAAAAATTAACATTGGCGACGTGCTGTATTATGGAAAATAAAACTGTAAAATACTATTATGTTTTATTACTCACTGAAATAGCCATATTAATGCTAAAATATAAGGAATGGAGCGGTTTTATTCGTTTTCATGGGGGTATGAACACAAAAACCTGATCACACATTCTATGAAACCGCTTCGCGATTTCATAGAGAGTGTTCAGGTTTTTTTGTTCATACCCCCATGAAAACGAAAAAAAAAGCTCTCCATTCCTTAATTGGTTAAGCATTCATAACCGAGGTATTCCGAATGAGTAATAAACATCGTTGGTCGCCATTTTGAAATGCTAGTTACCCCAGGCTTGAGGTGGGTTATTAGGATTCGGGTCAAAAGGTCAAAATGACGTCACTAAGGTTAAAAGTATCACCGTTCAAATGGATTCCGGGTGAACTCGGGCTGTTCTCGGATCCCATATGAACTCGCCCCTTATGAGTCGACGGTCTAAGGGAGGGAATCAAATCGGTAAACCCATTAACGAACCTGTATCATTTGAGTGGATATGCTATTAAACTGCTGTTTGTAGTGCATAAGCCAACCAAGTAAAGGTGTCTTGTTGTAGCTCCAAATGATTTAAGATAAGACAAACGTGTCCGAATGTACCTGGATAGTTACGGATAATTATTTATGTTTTATCAAAGTGTATACATGGCGAAAAATTTGCCAAATCCTAACGTAGCAGCTAATATGGTTGCTGCTTTCCAAATGCAGAACCTTTTCTTAAAATGATACCATTTAAACTATGCCTTCGAGTTATCGAATTTTCCAGAAACCACTGGTTTATATCATTTCACATTATTTTCTTGCATTCCCATTGTGTCTTCACATTGGCCTAGAGGAGCATTTAATTGAAGATAATGAATCTATATTAAGTTATTATCATTCAACAGGATTCTATTGATCTTCACATGCTGTTAAAACATTTTCCCCCCTGTTAGTATGTTATATATATTTGTAAATTGGGAAGAAGTCAAATAATGGATACGCATTGATGAATAAATATACGAATCTTATGTCTACATATGTAGACATTCAAGGAATGCTTCGGTAAGATTGGGTGTATGATCAGGACACATAATGAATATTCTGGTAAGATCAGGTGTGTTCTCAGGCTCGAAAGGAATATTCTGTTTTGATCAGTTGTTTTCTCAGGCTCGTAAGAAACGTCCTGGTAAGATCGGTTGTTTTCTCAGTCTCGTAGGAAATGTTCTGGTAAGATCGGTTGTTTTCTCAGTCTCGTAGGAAACGTCATGGTAAGATCGGTTGTTTTCTCAGTCTCGTAGGAAATGTTCTGGTAAGATCGGTTGTTTTCTCAGTCTCGTAGGAAACGTCCTGGTAAGATCGGTTGTTTTCTCAGTCTCGTAGGAAATGTTCTGGTAAGATCGGTTGTTTTCTCAGTCTCGTAGGAAACGTCCTGGTAAGATCGGTTGTTTTCTCAGGCTCGTAAGAAACGTCCTGGTAAGATCGGTTGTTTTCTCAGTCTCGTAGGAAATGTTCTGGTAAGATCGGTTGTTTTCTCAGTCTCGTAGGAAACGTCCTGGTAAGATCGGTTGTTTTCTCAGGCTCGTAGGAAATGTTCTGGTAAGATCGGTTGTTTTCTCAGGCTCGTATGAAATGTTCTGGTAAGATCGGTTGTTTTCTCAGGCTCGTAGGAAATGTTCTGGTAAGATCGAGTGTGTGCTCAGGCACGTTAGAAATGTTCTAGTAAGATCGGGTGTGAACTCAGGCTCGTAAAAAACGTTCTGATAATATCGGCTTAGACAGTTCAAATCAGATACAAAGCCAAGCACTATAACACTTTTTGTAGCAGAGTAGTCTATGTAGTTTATGTTATTGGCGGAAAAGATATTTATTTGTATGCATGCATATCAATATCAAAGCCCTAAGACATTATAAGATACATCGGCCTAATTTATACTGAATGGCGCACACAAATAAAGCTTGTTGAATAACGACCTTGTTTCCAAAACCTGATGAGCTGATTCCATAACATAAATGTATATGGAACTAAATAACTAGACTCAGACAGAATTGAGAAGGAACTCTTAAAGCACATCAGTTGTTGATTAAGACTTAGCTAGCAAATGCTACTCCATAGTTGTAAAATGAGTTATTTACCCTTTCCAAAATACAGACGACTCCCAACGCCTCTGCAGCAGACGACCTTTGAAAACAGTGTGGCAAAATTAGGGAATTGCTCATTTTGGGCAATTTATCCTTCCGCGATTATGTTTTCTAATTTACTTAAGAAATATTCTTTCATTTATAGAGATTTTTCCATATTTCTGACTAAATATTTTAGAAGTCGTCTGTTAAAGATTAATTGTATGTGTGAAAGGTTTGAACATAAATGGTGATGATACCAGTTACAGGGAGGGATTCGCGCGGCGGTATGAGGGTCGAAATCTACAAGTATTATTTTGAGATGCTGAACTCCTGATTGAGATCCACATTTTGGCAGTAAATGTTGATCAATTGTCAATTGAAAGTCATGAAAATGTACACAATTTGGCTTACCCATCAAGCATAAGCGATCAATATTTGGATATTTATGGTACTGGAAAGTGAAATTATTACTCTAATTTTATCCTAGAATTATGATTCTAATACTTCAAGACATATTTTGAACAGTTTTAAACTCTCGAATATAATATCTATTTTTGGGGTTCAGCACCTTTACTATTCCCGTGCTGGACTGATTCACACGAACAGTTAAATCAGCGTTGATCGTTTAGACGGTGGTTAGTGGTCCATTGTGACTCGTTTAGTTTCTTTGAAATATAATATGTCTGGAAACTGAAAACTGTTTTAGAACAATCTATCGTGTGTATCGATCGTTAACCGCTACTGGGTATATTGGTAGAGTGTCTTGAGGGAGGTCGTTGGTTCGATTCCTGGCCGGGTCAGACTTTAAACATGATAGTTATGGCTTTCCCTCCTTGGCACTCAAGATTTAGGGTTTATCAGTACGACTGACTCGTTGGTGTCAGGTTGAATTGACCAGTGGTACTGGTGACCTACCCAGGAAACGCCGTGATATAATTGAAATATTGTTGGAAACGCCGTGATATAATTGAAATATTGTTGGAAACGCCGTGATATAATTGAAATATTGTTGGAAAACGCCGTGATATAATTGAAATATTGTTGGAAACGCCGTGATATAATTGAAATATTGTTGGAAACGCCGTGATAAAATTGAAATATTGTTGGAAACGCCGTGATATAATTGAAATATTGTTGGAAACGCCGTGATATAATTGAAATATTGTCGGAAACGCCGTGATATAATTGAAATATTGTTGAAAGAGGCTTAACTATCAATCCCTCAATTACCGTTCATTCCATCACAACCATTTGTAGAACGGCGCAGTTTCAAACTACTTTGAAACATTATCCCACTCTTTTCAATGATATATGGCGTTCTACATGAGAAACGCCTAGAAAGTGTGACAATTGAGGACTGAAACTGGTCGATTTACATGGAAACAAAGAAGGATTGATTTTTTTGGTGTATTGTAACCTGTATATTCAAGAAAAAGTACGGATGTCATGAATTGATATACATGTAGAGAATATGGACCGATATAATCCGAATTCATCTGTGTGCTAGTATAAGTTGACTGACCTTCACCTCCCGATCTAGAAACGGTTGTCAAGTCCATTGTATGTGTATGCACACCGTGATGAATTACACTCTAAAATCCGCCGTGTTAAAGTGGTCATCGTGGAGGATTTCGGACTGGGAAAATGGTGTAGTGCCTATAACTGGTAAGTTAGGCAAGGGTTCATGAACAGGTGATCCGTCGCAGTGATAAAACCAAACATAAGTTGAAAACGGTGTAAAACACTAACACATAAATAATTGAATTGCTTTCATTCTGGTATGAAATTTCAAATTCAAATCAAATTCTGAAATTAATCTTATGGAAATCAGAATAAAATACTTCGCTGCACGTACATGTATATTCGATCTGATGTCTACATATAAAAGGTCATCTCGAATTGACCCTATATATTTAAATCTTCTATACAATTGGAACTCCCCGCAATCACCGCTTCTTCATTCTTCCGTATGTTCATATGGGTTATCTCGCCTGTCGCTAGCTAACGATTTTGTAGGCGACAATTTAATCCGCAGACGCAAAGGTCAATCTGAGACAAACTGTAACAGCATTCGAGCACTTTCTAGTGCACCGAGTTTAGGTCTTGCTTTAATGAGATTCTGCATTATATGTAAACAGATAATATACAACACTTTTAATTAAATCATCCTTACTGGCAGAACACTTTTTTTTTCAAATTAGAAATGTGATACTTTCTGTTATCATCTGTGCAACTATAATGTCTCTGAAATTGTTGAGACGCATCTGGCGATTTAAGATCATGTTGACTATCCGGTTTGACAACACTTGGCATCAAGGTTATATTGGCGTTAACCCTTTCCCTAATATAGACGCTTTCCGACGCCTCTGCAGCAGACGGCTTTTTGAAAACATAGTGACAAAAGAAGAAATTGCACAAAACGTGCAATTTCTCCTTTTGCCGCAATGTTTTCCACTTTTTGTCATAGGTTATCCATTCAATTATGGAGATTTTCTATGTTTTGCCAGAATACGTTCAAAGTCGTCTGCTGCAGAATTGTCGTATGAGGGAAAGGGTTAAACTAGTATGTAGAAGACAGTGGTGCTGTTGTAGTGCGTCTGTCTCTCCTACCAAAGAGGTGCAACTGATTTCGAGAAAAAAAAACGCAACTAATTTATCTTTCATTTATAGTTTTATCATAATCGTAAACATCTAAAACATCCGACAGGTAGAACGCGCTCACCACGGGATTCGAACGCGGGACCTTCGGCCTCTCGTACAAAAGGTCTCGAGTTTGAATCCCGTGATGGGCGGGTTCTGCATTTAGGATTTTTCCAAGCAAACGGCGCGAGTACTGGTTATGTTAAAAATAAACTAGTTAACTGTAAGAGTTTGTCAGAAGATTCCCGAAGATATATCGAGGGCTTGGCGTGAAACGGTTGTAACTAAAATTTGTATTTTTTTACCAAGGTTAATCACCTCGCTATAAAGTCTTTATAAGCGTTAAAACATTTTTTCT
This sequence comes from Serripes groenlandicus, assembly GCA_031761405.1. NCBI lineage: Eukaryota > Metazoa > Mollusca > Bivalvia > Cardiida > Cardiidae > Serripes > Serripes groenlandicus. Next base: position 933,012 of record JASEVX010000046.1, on the reverse strand, counting down.
AGGTAAACAATGGAAATTTAGATGCCAATGCTCGTTCTGAGCAATGGCACCTAAATTTGCATTGTTTACAAAGGGGTTGAAATTGCTCCTAAACCAGGGTTTCAAAATAGGTTTTTAGTTACAACCGTTTCACGCCAATCCCTCACTTCGGTGGAAAGTAAAGACTCCGGTAAGGCTGTACGGTTGCACAGGCTGATATGAATCTTCACTGTACGCAGATGCATTAAGACCAGTATTGTTTGAAACGGTGTGAATACGAACATGATACATATTGCTGGGCTAAAATGGGTTGTTGTTGTTTGTTGGGATTGTTTACCCTCGCAATCGACAATATTGCCATAATGGGGTTTTATGATAGTTGCAGATATGTATATCTACATATATATATATATACGCTGACAAATAAAAATAGGCATCTAACAAATAGTCCAGAAACGGATATTGATCTCCTTCAAACTCCAAGTGTCGTTAGCTACAATATTTCTTTATTTTATTATTAGGATTTAACGCCGTTTTAAACATTTATTAAATTATATTACGGCGACAGTTCACTTATTCATGATCCCTAGGTAAACAAACCAGTACTTGGCTAGGAAAAGTGCCCATAGGCACTCTACCATGAACGTAGCGCAGCGACTGGGGATCGAACTCGGGACAGCCTGTTCCAAATCCCTGACGCTAATCACTGGGCCACGGCAGATTTCTATAAAGCGCTCATTGTTCATTTTGATATTGATGAAATAAGAAAGTTACTGCTTATCGTGTGACGATAAACAGTTGCTATCGATCAGTTCAAAATGTCTGGTATCCTATCCATTATATATTTAAGTATTATACCGGAATATACAGTATATGCAACGACAGTATAAATCACATACAGTCGTTTAGACAGGTAAATTGCATAGTTATGCTATACTGAGACTCGTTCATTATTTTCTTGGAAACTATCTAAATACGATAGGGAAGATGCTCTGTTCAATTTATAGATTCTTTGGATCAGTGAAGAGCAATATTATTAAGTTGTGTAGATGAAATGGCAATAGTAAATATAACAAATAATATTGGCTCGTCTGTGTATCCTGTTCCCGGACTACACCGTTTATTTCATTTATTAATGTCTCGTATATCGCATTGAGGGTTAATTGTTTTTAAGTCGCTTTTACAACTTCTTTTTTGGGTGAAATAAAGCACAGGCGTCCGAATTTCTATTACTGCAAAAAATGCGAAAAATCACACAATTTTTCGTTAAAATACTCAAAAAGTCTCTCTATATTGTCTATACGCTCTGATAAAAAATGATCGTAATGGTAATTTGGGGAATCCCACACGTGTTACTATAAATAGCCTCTCTATACGTCCATATAGTGTGATAATAATGACAAGGTGTGCAACGGTGTTTTACCCCCTCGTTCGATTCGGGCTATAATTTCCGCAGAAAAACGTCTAAAACGACCTGGTCCCAAGTAGAGACAGGTTCATAAATGATTTTTCTTATGATCCACCACATCAATATTTGCCAACCGACAAATGCGCCGGCGTTTTTAAGCTTAATGTTCATTAAATTTGGAAATTTGCAGTTGTCCTTACCGCCATGCGCTGACGTCACAATCATCACGTTCCGCAGCGAATATTTAACGCGAAATTACGCGCTTTATTTTAATATTGTACTTGAGCAATGTTTGTTGGGGTTGGCATTTAATCATTTTTCTTTCAAAAATAATATTATTCATAAAAAATACGGTATTTATTTGTACGTTTTCGAAAGAAGTATAAAAAATATTTTTTAGACAGTGTTTTAAATCGTTGTTTGATTAATATATCTGTCGCTGCGGAATGTTGCAAATTGTGACGTCAGCGCATGGCGGTAAGGACAAATGCAAATTTCCAAATATAATGAACATTAAGCTTAAAAACGCCGGCGCATTTGTCGGTTGGCAAATATTGATGTGGTGGATCATAAGAAAAATAATTTATGAACCTGTCTCTACCTGGGACCAGGTCGTTTTAGACGTTTTTCTGCGGAAATTATAGCCGGAATCGAGCGAGGGGGTAAAACACCGTTGCACACCTTGTTATTATTATTACACTATATGGACGTATAGAGGGGCTATTTATAGTAACACGTGTGGGATTCCCCAAATTACCAATACGATCATTTTTATCAAAGCGTATAGACAATATAGAGAGACTTTTTGAGTATTTTAACGTAGAATTGTGTGATTTTTCGCATTTTTTGCTGTAATAGAAATTCGGACGCCTGTGAATAAAGCTTAACGGCAAAATAGCGCTCCTTCGTGACGCCAACCTTACTGATGAACACATACATAATGCTATAACAACATGATATTCTCTAGTTAACATTAAACCAGTTAGGAAGACAGTGGTGCAGAGGTAGAGCATCGGCCTCTCGTACCAAACGTCCAGGGTTTGAGTCCCGTGATGAGCGGGTTCTGACTGGGAGTTTTCCACACAAACGGCGCGAGTACTGGCTAGTACTGATTCTACAGGAAGCTGACATCGAGCGTGATAAATATAAGCTGAAATCTTATTGCGCAATCGATGTAAAAAACTATAAACCAGTTTGTAATATATTATCAAAATGTTTGTATGTAAATATTGTGTATATGCTTTGTATGTTTTCTTGTTTCTTTTGCCATATTTGTTCACTGTTAAAATTTAAATTGGCCAAGGGCGTTTAAATGCTGATTTTGCCGAGGAAAATTGAATTGAATTGAATTTAGTTAAATCAGGCCAAAAGTACGTACATTGGGTATGACGACACAGCATAAAAGGTCCTCTCGAATTGACCCTATACATTTTAATATTCTATACAATCGGAACACTCGGCAATCATCCTATCTATGACGACCTGTAATCAGTAGTCATCATATGAGCCGTCCCGCGAGAAAACCAACATTATGGCATCTGCGTAATGTATCGACCCAGATCAGCCTGCGCAGTCCGCGCAGACTGATCCGGGCCGACACATTCCGTCTCAGGTGGATAGAGGTATAGAGTAATGATTCCTGAAACAGAAAATCATCAGGAGGCGAAAAGTGTATATCCGGGTAGGCCTGTGCGGCATGCTTAGGCTGATCCGGGTCGATACTTTACGCAGAGTCCACAATGTTGGTTTTCTCGCTCGACGGCTCATATCTGTAGGAGTGTATGATTTTGCGGCGAATTTAGGTCTGGTTTAAATGATAAAGCGGGGTCAAACTTAATACTTCAAAACTTAAAACTAGTAATGGCTGTCCATCTTTGGCACCCAGGATGTTATGGTTAGCATTACGACTTACTCGCTGGTGTCAGGCTAAATGTAAGCCTACCCAGGAAACCAACTGAAACAATACTGAAAGCGGCGTCAACCACAATGCAAACACACACGATATTGCGACGATACAAACTGTTGGCATGTGTTATCCCTGTGTACATGTAATACATTGTACGGACCTATTTAATAATACTTACGTGCTACATTTTCAACTTTAAAATCTTTGGCATTTAATGTCTGTCAACTGATACAGCAAATTGAGCCATAATTGTACAACACAATTGATTGTCGGTTATTACCCCACAAACGATTGATTGATTTGATTTCTGGTCCATTTATCCTGACACCAGCCAGTCAGTCGTATTGCTAACCCCGCAAGCCTTGAGCGCCAAGGATGGCAGTCCCTTCTAGCATTTTTGATAGTCTTTGGAATTACCCCAAAAACGAATTCCGATTGTATTCATTACCAATACAATCTTATCGGGATCTTCTAGAAATCTGTTATCTGGCATCATGGTTGTGAAATTATTCAATCTGAATAGTTAACCCTTCTCCCACTGAATTCATACAACCAGTTTCATCACCCGTATTTTGTGTGTACACATTGTATATAATGGACTTATTTTTCCTTATTACATACAAAGTAGAGTAGTGACTAATGTAGATTAAGGCTGATCTGGACCTGCATTATCCGTAATTGATATTATAAGCCATACATAACAGAATACGCCAATATAGTTTTAATTCGAATACAGCAATATAAAGGTTCTTTTTTAAACAAATCTCTTAAGACCAATTTGCGTTATGGCATCGGTTATTCGAGGAAAGTCTGATAACAGCGTGTTCATATAAATAACCGGCGATAGGGTTTATTGGTCCTATGTGGGTTTCGTTATTTTGTATCAATATTAGAATGATCTTATAAGGTCTCGATAAATACTAACATAGACAATATGTGTCTGTCGATTGTTGGTTTAATGGGAACAAGTACAATTTGGTTTCTGTGGTGAATATCGAGAATCAGCCTGTACACCACTATAGTCTGATCAAGATATAAATATTCATATAATCAAAACTTAAAGCCTGTAAGAAGTTTCTGTCACCTTGTGTTGATACTGATAACACAGTGCAGATATGCAGGCTGATCCGAACTTACATGGTCAGAAATGGCGACTTGTACTTTTTCAAATGAACGGGTTTAAATATCAGTAGAATGGAATATATCGCATGTTTGACGTGCAAAAAGTCTTAAAAGTGTTCCCAGGTATATAATAAAAGGAAAATTATGTGGTAGTGGCGATACCTGACTTTGTATTGTCTACTCGGTCTCGCAAGATATATTTCTTTTTCCACGAGCGTCGTAGTACAATATAAAGCATGGTATCGCTACTGAAGCATTATATTCCCTTTTTATCAGAACTCATTTTGTTGGGTATCTGGACTTTGCGACCACGGATGAATTGAGTCTAGCTTTCACCGTCGAATCAACTGTTTAGGATCGATCGTCACTGTGTTACACCCGGTCACTATAAAAGGACACTACTGCTAAGCATTTGGATACCGATGGTGAGTTGGTTATAGCGTTCGCTTCGAGAGTGGGAGAAGAGGGTTTGGTCCCCGGTCAGATAATATAATTTTAAAATGAATAGTTGTATCTTCCATCCTTAGCATTCAGGATTGCATAGTTAGCATACCGACTGATGCACTATTGTCAAAATACACTTTTCTTCAGTCCTGTGAATTTAACGGGTGTGACTGCAAAACATTTTAAATAAGCGTAAAACAACATACGCATAAAATGTTGAGTGATTAATTGTTTGGTGTTTTACGCCGCTTTCAGTTCCTTGGTAAGTTACCAGTACTACTGGTCCGTTTAACCTGACACCAGTCAGTCAGTCGTTAGGCTAACACCGCAATCCTGAGCGCAAAAGAGGGAAGCCATAGCTACCATTTTTTAAAGAATGATGTATGACCCGGTCGGGTAAGAATGAGGGGAACCAGTTATTAAAACTATATCCGTACATATACACACAATTATCTTTAAGGCCCTGCATTCTAGAAAGATATAGGGTCTGCCTGACCCCTGTGTTAATCCTTTCTAAATACGCATACAACCGTTTTCTGACGTCTTTGCAGCAGACAACTTTTGAAAACATTGTGGTTTGTCAATGAGAAAGTTCTCCTTTTGCCACAGTCGTTTCATCTTTTTCAAATGTTAAACTTTCGTTTACAGAAATTTAGCATAGTTTTGCATCGATGTTTCATAGCCGTCTGCACCAGCATAGATGTATGTGGGAACAGATTAATCTCTGTAAGTGTCCTGTGGTTCGTTCAAAGATTTTCATTCATAACTCGAAGAACCAATATTGAATCGCTTATTTTATATGTCTCAAAGGGAAATATCCTACACCGGTTTCATGGCGTTATCTTGATTATATGATATTAGCAGTAGCCGAGCCAAGAGAGCTTTACTCTTTCTCGAAACTATTCGATTTTACTCGAACCATCTAAAATGCCGGTCTTCACGTGAAGTTTCCTCTTCTTGTAATCAGTCTGCTAAAAGAAACGTCTTACTCTAAAACAATTTTCTCTTTACTATATAGAGGGCTTGGCGTGAAACGGTTATAACTAAAATTGGTATTTTTTTCAACCAAGGTTAACCACCTCGCCGTAACGTCTGAGATTAAATCATTTTTCTTGGTAAACAATGAAAATTTAGGTGCCATTGCTCGTTCTGAGCAATGGCACCTAAATTTGCATTGTTTACAAAGGGGTCAAAATTGCCCCTAAACTAGGGTTTTTCAAAATAGGTTTTTAGTTACAACCGTTTCATACCAAGCCCTCGATATATAGGTATTTCTGAGAGAGAATTAAGGCTATTATGATTCGTAATGTGGACAATGTGATCCGCTAGAGATATGAAAGTATATATAAACATCGGAACAGTAGCGGTAAAATACGACAATTAGCCGACCGCCAATATGGAATTGGCTATGCATGTTGGTCTCAAAGGAGTCTCTCTCAATCTGATAAATGCCATTTATTGTAGTAAAATGTCTCGTAAATCATTGTATATCTACGTTCACCGATGTGGAGATTATTTGAGCATTTACAAAATAGCCGTCCCGCAAGAAAACCAACATTATGGCCTCGACCCGGATCAGCCTAAGCATGCCGCGCAGGCTTACCCGGATGGACACTTCTCACCTCCTGTGCATTTTCTGTTTCAGGAGTCATTACTTTATATCTCTATCACCCTGAGGCGGAATGTGTCGGCCCGAATCAGTATGCGCTGACTGCGCAGGCTGATCTGGATCGATACATTACGCAGAGGCCATAATGTTGGTTTTCTCGATGGACGGCTCAAATGTTGTTATATATTTGGTGCTGTAAGAAACAAGATGCATCTGAATATTCTTTCCGCCCGATTAGTTTGCATAGTTGGATGGATTTAAACCACCGTAAGGCTGCAAGTTTCACTAAGAATGCCTATTAAAATAGAGTGATGTCAGATTGAACTTATATTGATTTAACTAATTAATGATTTAATAGATTATATGGCAGGAAGGAAAAAAACCTGTCTCTTAAGTCGCATTAATTCAATACGATGAGTTATCCAAAAGTTATAGGACTTTTATATTAGTTTATACACATTGGCGAAACTAATATCATATGTATATTCGTGTTTACTCCACTTTATGGCGACTTAATAGTTTTAATACTGTCATTAATTAAGCAACAACTCGTTATCATAGACACGAGGTGAGGCATATGCGGGCCACACCGTAGTTTACAAGAAAGTATCAGTTTAAACTGTGTATCTTTTAAATAAACACCGACGGAAGATAACGAAAATTTGCAAAATATTAATTTGTTGTTATCTTTTTATTATTAAAGTTTAATGTTCTGGTTCGATGATTGTTATCATAACGGTAAAGCTACTTACGACGAGCTCGAACGTCACGTACACAACGACGTCAAATGAAAAATTGAAAGAATGCAATACAAGAAATATTATATCACAACTGAGACAAAATGATATTTGGAAATGATAATTCAGTGGAGTTTACCAGGGGTCAAGCAGTCACTAGCGATGTATAGATATAATTGTGTATCTGATTCGGGTAAAGAAAACATATGGAAACTAATGTCACTTGCAATATAGCCAGTTCTGACGTTAAAAGGAACAGTGCCAGTGTTGTTTTTCACCATAGGAATAATCATTTGTTAGACAATTTATGTTACGCATTTCGGTAAACAGTGATTATGGAATGTCTTTAAGCTATGGCAACTGGGGAAGTTAGTGCGATAAAAAGTATGTTTAACTTTATTAGAATATCTGCCCACGTTTTCAAACCATCTCGCTACGCTTCAAATGGCGACGTCATAATGACGCTACTACCGTGGCCCAACCCTATGACACTTACAATTTATTTTCAACCAATTATTTAAATATGTGTCATGTTTGTAAAAGAGAAATGTGGACTTTTGATGAAATCAGGTTTACTTTTTACAAGATCGATTCGTGTTGAAATGAAAACAAAAAATCCTATTACTTCTGGGTCATCCCTCGGACAAGTTAATGATTTATCTCAATTACAATATGCGTACACTAAACGCTGCATTTGTTATCCAATCTTCATGGACATTCATCAGATATCGGTCAAGCTCTAAACTCGGTCATGTGGTGTCAACAACTAGGTCAACAGGTCAAGTTTTAGAAAAAAAAATGAACACTCCAGATGCCTAATTGTTCATCAAATCTTCATAAAAGTTCATCAGAACATTCATGTCCATCAATTGTAGTTATTATTGAAACTGTGTCAAGTTTGGTCTAAACTAGGTCACTCAGTCAAATTGAATACTTACGATGCACCCCACATAGTCAACATTTTAAAATATATCTTTAGTAATTGATTTATCAAGGCGGTCCTAGCATGCTATCTCAGTTCTACGAATTAATTTGTTTATTTTGCATTGATTGTGAAACAAGCTTTCAGCTTATATTAAATACTCTATACCTGCTTCTTGGAAGAGTCCAAAAGTCGTAGTTCGCAGATCACCTGATTCGAACCCGGACCTTTTGTAGGAGATTCTGAACTACTACTGTAGTCTTAGATTGTCGTATGGTTTGGTTTATTTGATGTTGTTGTAAATTGGAATATCCCCTTTCACTCAAACAATACTTAAATGTCTGACATAATGACCCAAAACATACTAAACCTTTTAATCGACCTCCAGTTACATTTATTTCAATCCAATCCTGTATTTAAATGCATGAACATTAACATCAGCGCAAAGTTTCATTCCCCGAAAGGATATCTTATCGTGTGTCATTGTATACAATAGCAGGAGCATAATAGCATACACAACCATTTAATTGGGAAGCGTCCGAGACATTCGCTAATGGTTAAAGACTTAATGTTTATTGGAGAGAGCTAGGGACGGAACTTTGTTCCTCTTCTCTTTGAAATATTACCGATAGAATCGATACAAACGCAGTGCTAGTGGAGGATAGAAACGGAGTTTTATTTCCTTGGAAACTTCACAGAAAACTGACTTTATCGACTGGATGAGAGATGGGGGACATGCGCTTTATTTTTGCCACCTTTTTAGTGTAGTTATGGAGCTTAGACAAATCGGATTATACTGAATGTCGACGTGTTCGAAGTTTATGGATGGCACGGATTAAATTTGTCTCTTGAACGGATCGTTGATTACTTATGCGAAACTAGTAAAAGTGATGAATAATAGTAATAACTTTCGTTCGTGAAAGATACATTTTTGTGTCAGTGTATTTGAATACTTTATAAACAATCATTTATATTGCTTTCTTTTGTAATGCATTGCATATTGTTGACTCCGCGATTATCAAGTAGAACAATTCAGATTTATTTTTACAAACTGCATACGATACCAGTTCTAATTATTTGAACCTTGTGTCTTTTGAAAAATCAAGAGTGAAATGAAAACGGGTGTATTACTCAAAAAACGTTTCACATCTATAGCAAACAATAGCATGAATTTTGTCTATCGGCTTTGTCATTACAAATAACTTTATTGATAATTAGCCTTCATGAGGACTGTATACCTCATTTTGGTTGTTCAATTTGTTAGACAAGACAGAGGAACTTTTCGCTTCCAATAAGTTATCAGATCTTCCAAGAACAATGTCCAGTGTGTCAGCATTAATCTTGTTGGCATTCCCCGCATTTTGCAATGCCGGTTATGCTGGCCTTGGTATGCCCTATGGTAGGTATGACGTCGTGTATTAACCAGGTCCAACTTGCAACGCATTCTGGGTCGTCTGCGACCTACTTTAAAACCATGAAAAGAAGAAAAATGTGTTCATTATGAACATTTTGCCCGTTGACCAATATATTTTAATTGTACCTTCATTTATTAAGATTTGTTATAGTCTTGCCGAGATGTTTTCAAAGTTATCTGCTGTGGAGCTGTTGTATGTTGTATGTTACTAGTTTAATACACTTTTCCGTTCTGATGTCAGGCTCCAAAACTATAAAATTGCATTCTATTCTCATAATTTGTGTTCCTATATATGGTTGGTCAGAAGCCAACTTATACTCTAAATTCTACCTTATCAAAAGTCTAATTAGAAGCACAAAGTTCATTTCTGAGCACAAACACGTTTTCACAGGTGTATAGTGTCGTAACCCGATGTAACTCTTTCGACTTACAGATGGTAAAGTCTTTTATAATAAATTGCATTTATAAGGAGTGCATTTTAAAAACCTTTTCAAAGCCATACGATGTTTGCCTAATATAACAATACATGTATGTGTTATGCCTTAGGCAGACGGAAATTCAAATCAGATATATGTAATGATGTCGTTACTATGTTTGTTCAAAGTCATATACTTTTTGTCTTATATAACACTATTTATTATACGTTAGACGGACGGAAATTTAAATCATAATTTGCGAAGGAGATATTCCCAATTTTTTATTTTTTGTTTTGTTTTTCTCAATTCCTGTTTCTTTGCGGACGTTGTGATTTATAAGTTATTTACATATGTACATTATCCTTTTATTTTATGCAATGAGATTGGTGTTTTTCTTTCGGTTTTAAAGTGAGTAAAAAGGATAATGGACAAACATTGAAGAACCATATATTTCTTGACATACATATAGCCTCATCCTAGGCATCATTATTCTCCTACAAATTCTACTAGCGATGGGAAAGAAACTGTAGCTCGACTTATTCCAATCACATTGGTTGCATCGGTATTTGTTAAGAACTGCAAAAATCTAACTGTATATGTACTGTGGGGACTAGTCGGCATTTTTTCGAAGTAAACGTCCGGTATAATTGCTTTCTTGGACCACAAACGCATATCATCGTTCTTAAATGTATGTCGGTTATGTGCTTTTGGTTTTTGACTATTTCGGAAAAAGTGTCGGTAGGCATCCTACATCTATATGGCTTATAATGAGCAACACGCCTATTTTAAGTGATACAAAAAGACCTCTCATTGACTGACGCGTTTTTAACTAATGTAATAGCAGTTCATCTAATAGAGGAGAACGGAGGAGTTGACAGACGGGCTCGCATTGTTATCTCAACAGTTTGATATAAACCATGTGCACAGTCCAGAGAAAACAACTAAGGCAGATAACACCAGTAAAATAGTTGTAGAATACAATTTCGTTTTCAGGACTCCATTGGGAATAACGTTTTATTTCTAAAACCCAATTCTTCCGATGCGTGAATTATAAATTGTTTCTTTTTTTATTTGGGAATTTTAAAATGGTGGTAATTTTTCGTTTAGGTCTTAATTGACTTTCTTATAGTTTCTAACATGGTACTATTCGTGAATCATACATTTTCTTTTTCATTTGCATGTCTAAAATGGGGTGTAACATTACTGAAGAGATTAACTGACTTTGTTTACGTGTAACTGGTAATTCAATGGATAGCATGTCAAGTCCTCATATGTCATGGAACATTTTACGGTGTTCTTCTATATAATATCAATATCAATATTGAAGTCAGTATCTGACAAGGTGCCGTTCTATTCAGTTAATTTGGTGTTGGTATAACAACAATCGTCAATCATACAGCAATACACGACTGCACCATCGGTAATATTATTAAACAGTTCAACTAAAGAGCTTTGAAAAAGAAATAAATGCGATTAGATGTATGCGCATTTACCAACGTTTTGGCATTATCGATTTTAATCAAAACAACATCAGCCAAAGTAATTTAATTGCATTTAATTTTTTAAATACACTGTGTAGTATGATTAATTACTCCATTAAAATAAGTATATCGATTTTGATGGTATAAAATCTGTAGATTAATTATAGATTACTTTTCACGTAGCATCCGACACACAAATAGTATATATGCACGTGGTTGGAATAATAGTCTGCCCAATAAAGGTCGACTTTGATTGACCTGTGCGTCAGCCAATCAAATTATCGCTTACCAAATCGGTCGGTATAAAACAAGTAAGAAAACTAATATAGATACACGAGATAGAGAAGCGGTGATTGTCGAGTTTGCTATGGTGAATAAACCGAGCGTTGGTTGATTTTACTGAAATAAAACAAAAAAATGCGTGTTCATCAGTACTAATTTATATAAGGCCTTCGAGACACTGTCGTCAGATCCAATATACGTACAGCGACGTTTTTTGGTCTGGTTTAGATAAAATTGCTCGTAGTACCCAACTAAGGTCTAAGGGTAACACGAACATTGATATTCGGGACTTTTCGACTAGCTAAACTACAGACAGTGGGTAACCGTAGTATGATCAGGTTCTTATATGTTCCGTATCTAAACGAACATTTATAATTTCTAATTTTCTTACACCAATGTTTTCTCTGTTCAAAGAAATCTTTCAGGACAATTTTATACTTTTAAACTTCCATGGAGTAGGATTTGGGTCTGGCATAACGTCGGCGTATTTGTTAACATTTTGATATAGAACATGCTGTTTCAATTAATCATTTTCCAGGGGTTTCTTGAAAGTATCTTTGACGAATTTGTCGCCAATCACTTCGGATGCTTTGCAACCATGTAAGTCAGGTCATAATGCTCTTCATTTAAACCTTTCCCACTTACACCACATTTGTGCACATTATACTACTTTTAAAACTCAAAGCCTGAATTATGGCCAATCTCTTTGAGTAATAGTAAGAGTAATTTCTCTTTTACCATCATGTGTTCAAAGGTCGTCACTGCAGAGGCGTTAACATGCGTCTACATATTAGCAAGGGTTAAAATATCAACAACTATTTACAAGTATGTTGTATAAGACAAAACATTATTCCGACTCAATTTAACCCTTTCCCACACACAATACATTTGTATTTATTTCGCCTCCCACGAAATTCTAGCAATTGCATTGGTTAAAGCGTGTCACGTGCAGACCCCCTATAATTCTATAGGGGGTGAGTAAATTCCATGATAGGGGGTGAGTAAAGTAAAATAGTCAGTTCAAAGGTTGGTTTTCGTAAAGTGGCTCTCAAATGTTACCAGTTACCCAGAAACAAATGAAATGAATTGAAATAAATGCGTTCATGTTGAACCGGTGTATTTTTTTAAATAATATATCTATTCCAATTCTTTAATCAATATTGATAGATCTTTTACTCATAACGTCATATTATGCTACCAACACATATCAACAAGTTACAGTATAGTTCAGTTTAAAGTGGTCGACGAAATAAATACATTATTGGGTTTGTTACTGACCCACTACGGAAATATAGGGGGTCTGTTGAATGAATAGGGGGACTCGGCTATCGCCTCGCCCCCTATTAATCCTACAGACCCCCCCCCCCCCCTCCCCCCTCCCCCCTCTATATTTCCGTAGTGGGTCAGTAACAAACCCAATAACTTATATTGAATTTGATATCAAACTTATAAAATATCTGTACAATGATAAATATAATGGCAAAATAATTTGTCGAATTTGTTATCACAAGCAGATGGGCAAAAACGGTTAAAAGTCTTCTGCATTCGAGAAAATCTGCATTTGGGAAAATATTCAGTTACATTATTTCTCTTCATATGCTTTGTTTTCAGGGTATAATTATAGTAATATTCCAATTTGAATCCATATTCATGCGTATTTATAACTGAGTTCTGTCGTATTTTCTGAAAATTACGGAGCATGTGAAATTGAACCATGCTCTATCTAAAGCATGTGTTAACGTAGTTAGAATTGAAAGTACATATAACCTTGATATTCAAAACTAAATGGAGCTATTTGATAATGATTACTTGTGGATATTTCACAAGCACATTTCTTTTTCATTTCGTTATCAATATACAGTTTAAACTGCGTTTATAAAAGTTATATAAATAATGGTGGATAACATACGCTCATTCTTGTTACTATCTGCAAACTTGGCAGTTTAGTAAATGGATCATGAACTATTTTTTTTGTGAAAAACCTTAACACTTGGCATACTACGTGAATGTCTTATCTGACGATGGATCACGTATCCGAAGGCTTACTTTCAAATATCGAAGATTTCTTTTATTATAGAATAAGGTTTATTTCCAATACATAGTAAACAGCTACCAATTATTTCAACACACAAGAGAATTCTCAGGGACTGTTTTTTTACAGTAACTTTGCATATATAAGGGTTTTATTCAGGCCGTTTTGTGATTGAAGGCTTATGTCCTAATGATGGCCTACGATAGTGTTATTGAATGCATTCTGCTGAGATGGAATATAATCTTTCCCAATGTCCTCATCTATAACTAAGTTGTTTACCAAAACATGTACAAGTAACCAACTACGACCAGCCTCGTTTATTAACCAAAACACGTGTTGTTCATACAAACTGTTCTTTTCAAGGAAAAGTCACTTTTATCCATTCGAATGTTAAGCATTGACAAGTCCGGGTGATTTATTTTGTCATCAAATAATTCTCTGACCGTTTGATTATTTTACTGTGTCCTTGTTCTACACCAATAGTAAATCGATTAAGAAAGGTGGTAAAAAAAGATTTTTTCCTTTTCTTCTTCAGTCCATATAACAATATATATAATCAGGGGCGTAGCTCCCTTTAGACACTGTAGGCACGTGCCTACACATTTTTTCTAAAAATGCCCCAAAGTTCTGCTGCGGCGATACACATCTGCGTAATGTATCGACCAGATCAGCCTGCGCTGTCCGCGCAGACTGATCCGGCCGACACATTCCGTCAAAGGGGGGATAGATATAATAATGATTCCTGAAACAGAAAATCCACAGGAGGCGAAAAGTGTATATCCGGGTACGCCTGTGTGGCATGCTTAGGCTGATCTGGGTCGATACTTTACGCAGAGTCCACACTGTTGATTTTCTCACGAGACGGCCTACACATTGATTATTGCCAAGCTACGCCCCTGGTAGACATGCCTGTCATTTATCAATGAAGGAAAGGAAACAATTCAGCACTAGCTAGTTCTTACTCTATGAACATTCTTAGGTTAGATGTGGATCCAATTTTACAATATTTCTCTTTAAGGTTCCACGAAAAAGGATGACGTTTTTTGTACTTAATTTGTTTCTTAGCCACAGGAATATTGAAACATATTAACAACAGTCGTCTCGTTATTTTGTGTCAGCGTGGAACTATTTAAAATTTAACCCTTATCTCATACAATAAATCTGCAGCAGACGATGTTCCGCGGGTTGGATCCCCGTCATGGCGCATTTCCTATTCTAGTACTGGTTTCTTTACCCAGGGTTCATGAACAAACGAGCTGTCGCCGTGATATAACTTTAATAATGTTTGAAACAGTGTAAATTCTTAAAAAACGCAAAAAAACAACACTGTTTCTAATGAAAGCAGGGTTGATAAGCCTCTCCGGAGTTCAATCTTGCTTACAGTGAGAACGACAGGGTTTAAAAACACTGTAAACGTTTTGATAGCTGATTTACTTTCACAATTTAATTTAGTAACAGGACAATCAATACTTAACTCGATTCTTCGGAAATTCTCAGGTTATTTTCGGTTCTTTAAATAGGATCGTTTGAATTTATAGTGTTTCGCTTCTTTATTTAAATGCGTAATTATCAAAACCATCCCTCCGTCTGATTTTAGATGACATGACTTTTCTTAACGTGAACCGTTTTCGTTCAAACGTTCTATAAAAAAAATGCTAAGCAACCAGTTACTTGGTTAAACTCAGCAAATTACCATATTCTCCTCGCTCCTAAAAAACTCGTTCTTCAAATGGAAATTTACGTGTTGTGGAATTAATTCGTTTCGCAGCCATGGTCCTGTTTGGAGGCAATTTTAACCGCAGTCTGTTCCAATTAGGCCATCGATTGCTAACAAATTGCCGACAACAAATTGAACAACGGGCGTGAAGTTGAACAACCTAAATAATTAACAAATTCTATTACCGCCGAGTTCGGTCCGACGGCTGCTTCATTACTAATGTATTACAAGCACCAAACGTTTATAGGTTAGGTTACTCTGTATCGAGTTATGTGCGTGTCAATTCTTTACGTCCTTTGAATTATCACCCTTTTTAGTTAAATGTATAATAAATGCCTTGCACGTTTCTGCTAAATGTTCACCGACTTAAACCGGCAATTTGTTGAGGTTTGTTTTATTTTATAGTGTTCTCACTTCTTCCAGTAACTGACTAATTACAGTACTCACCCTTGTGAGTTCTTTACGTTCACTTTCTCCTTTCTCTGCATGCCGTAAAATATCAAACGTGAATTATTTCAAATTACAGCAAATTTAAACAGAAACATCATGTAACAATCTGGAAATGTTCTTCAGTCGTTTAAACCGCTTCGGGAGTGTATTGGTAGAACGTCCGCCTCGGTGCGGGCTGTCGCGGGTTCGATATCAGGCCGTATCATACCAATTACTTAAACACTAGAAATAATGGCTTTCCATCTTTGGCGCTCGAGAATGTGGGGTAAGCACTGGCATGCTGGTGTCAGATCTACTGGTACCTTATTCAGGAAACACAGTGATATAACTGAACAATTGTTGAAAGTGGCGTAAAAACACCCATACAAGCAAGCAAAACAAACTGTAGCCATTAGAGCAATTATTCTTATCTCAAGGCAATGTTTATTGCCTCTGAGTTATTCACCGACTTTATTGATCAGACATTGTTTATAATATTACATGTATGTTAACCCTTTCCCTCATACGACAAAACTGCAGCAGACGACTTTGAACATACTTTGTCAAAACATAGAAAATCTCCATAATTGAATGGATAACCTATGACAAAAAGTGGAAAACATTGTGGCAAAAGGAGAAATTTCACATATTGTGCAATTTCTTCTTTTGTCACTATGGTTTCAAAAAGCCGTCTGCTGCAGAGGCGTCAGAAAGCGTCTATATGAGGGAAAGGGTTAAAGAAAAAACAATGATTTATCATGATTCGATTTCTTTGAAAATACCACAAATATCAACACAGTTAAATGTACCCTTTTCTGTTAACGGTCGCATAATATAAATGTACACACTTTCACGTTGGAAGGAAGACGCATATTTGTATAGTTCGTTTTCATGAAATACAAAATTCCAGTACATTCAATGAAAACAGGAAAATAGAATTCACCGAAACGATGTTTTACAATACCGTCTGGGGGGATGATTTCCTCGAAACTTTGGTCGGCACGCAATGCAGGCATATAGTTACAAGTAGTTGTAAGGGCCGCCGAGAAATCGATCATTATCAAATCTATTTAATTGAACATTGAATTAACGTGTTCGGGAATTTTATCGGTCTAAGAGGAGGCTCTTTATCCAATCACCGCCAAAAGGTTTAACCCTTTCCCTGAAATAGACGCTTTCTGATGCCTCTGCACCGGACAGCTTTTTGAAAACATATTGACAAAAGAAGAAATTGCTCAAAACGAGTAACTTCTCCAATGTTTTCCACTTTTAGTCATAAGTTATCCATCCAATTTTAGAGATTTTCTCTTTTTTGACAAAATGTGTTCAAAGTCGTCTGCTGCAGATTTGTCGTATGAGGGAAAGGTATTTGAAAATAAATTGGCTTCTATTGTAAATCTCTTAAAATGAGAGCAAGATCAGTTTAACCCTTTCTCACACAATACATTTATGTAGAGGACGACTTCGACAATCATTATGCTTCTGTTGTAAATCTCTTTAAAAGAAAGTAAGATATCAGTTTCAATCAATGTAAAGAGCTGTATCTCCTGAAATCTGCTTTGTTTGCTTGCCAATTAGACATTACATTTTACAAAATATTCTGTTGGATGAAAAGAACAGTTTTCGTCAAGGAAGAGTCGACTTTGTGAACTTCGGCAGTAAAAGGATTTAAGTGTCACATTTCGCCGTATTTAAATGATGATTGAAGTCGAGTATGGCAGGATAAGGTTTATATTGTCTTGCTGTAGGTTATAAGATGTTTGAAGGTTTAATTTGACTGTCCGGATGCATTCGTTGGAAGAAAGATGTTCTCGTCTGGAAAAAAGCCCCCTTCTGTACACAGCTTTAATGAAGTCTGGTATTTGTTTTACGGGAACAGACTTTTGGGTTATTGTAGCCAAAGGTTGATTGATGTTTTTGGTATATTTACAAAACGAAGCAAGTATCGTCCCAAAAATGTTCCTGCTATTTGTTGTTGTCTGACCCCGACTGTATTAGGAGACCTTATCATTTATCATTTGTTGCAACAACGGCGACGGCCTCGTAGTATAATATTGCTGTAAAAGTACCTTTTCAGTTTCCTTTCTGAGTTGTTCTGCTTGAAAAGTTAATAAATAGAGTTGTAAGGTATGAGAGAGGATGGGCACGACCTTCCCATACCAAGGCAGGTGGCTAATAATGTTATACATTCAAAAAAAAAAAAAAAAGAGAGGTCGTTTGCTACTGGTTTTTTGTTACGGGCATTCTCAGTGTGTGTATACCACGTGACTTTTGACGTCATATTTGCATCGTCAGACAGCAATAATTGATCTTGATTAGAAGTAAAAAGGTCACGTGGTATGCACATACTGATTCTATCACAGATGATGTTAGCGCGCGTGTATCAAACCAGTTCGTCTGTGGGTAAACTCATGAAGGATACGATACGAACTCTCGTAATAAACGTTATATCGCGGGCTTGGCGTGAAACGGTTGTAACTAAAATTGGTATTTTTGTACCAAGGTTAATCACCTTGCCATAAAGTCTTTATACGCGTTAAATCATTTTTCTTGGTAAACAATGGAAATTTAGGTGCCGTTGCTCGTTCTGAGCAATGGCATCTAAATGTGCATTGTTTACAAAGGGGTCAAAATTGCCCCAAAACAAGGGTTTTTAAAATAGGTTGTTTTAGTAACAACTGTTTCACGCCAAGCCCTCGATATGGTAAATCAATATATAGAAAATAGTCCCTACTAGTACTGGTTTATTTACCCAGGGATCATAAATAAGTGAGCTGTCGCTGTGATTTAACTAAAACATTGTTGAAAACGGCGTACAACCCCAATTAAAAAAAAACAAAAAAACGATAGATTAAAATAAGTGGTTTTTTTATATTAAAGTAGCAATTTTCGTAGATTGTGACGTAATATATGTGACGTCATTTCATATCATCCTGGCGACTGAATACATCCAAATTGGATTTTTTGACTAACTGGGAAATTATGGTTTGTCTCGTCCCCGGATATAATTCTATAAATATTCATGTAAAGTATATCAGTCGTATGTAATATGTTTGGTTAATGTCCTTACGTCAAGTCTTGTATAAGACGGTTGGTTTAGTTAAAGTATATGCAATGAGTTAGCATGTGTACACGTGATGCGCATTATTTCTTCATTTGAAAGGTGTGACCCGTTTTATTTAGGTCGAATGCCATTTGTTGACCGTTTCACACATACGAACAAATCTGCAGCTATCTGTTTTGAAAAACAGACACACACATAACAGTCGATGACTAGCACTAGCCGACAGCTAATGTGGTACGAAACATGAAGACACGCCTTCTTTTGCGTTAGGCATGTTAATTTAAAATTGAGGCGTCCCACGAGAAGACCAATATTGTGGACACTGCGTAAAGTATCGACCCTGATCAGCCTAAGCATGCCGCGCAGGCTTACCCGGAAAGACACATTTCGCCTCCTGTGTATTTTCAGTTTCAGCGCAGGCTGATCCGGATCGATTCATTACGCAGAGGTCATAATGTTGGTTTTTTCGCGGGACGGCTCAATTCTATATTAGTGTAACATGCTAGGTGTTTTGATAAAAGACGAAATAAAAACGAAACAATAGAAATTTACTGTTTATTACTTCGCGTTGTGTTATAATAGAATAAATAAAGTTTCCGAATTTGTCAAGTTCAACGAGCACCAGTACTGAGCCATAGTGGCTGTATCGAGAAGAAGACTTGACTGGACTGCCGAAAAATAGAGTCCGGGGCTCTTATATTGAAGACAAGTCGTCGCCAAATTGTCGTGTCAAGGCTATACCTTTTCCACGCTCATTTATATGTATCATCTCAAATACATTGAAACTGTGGACAGCATTGTGAATAGGTCAATACATTTATACGACTGACCAGTGCTCTACTAGGTTAAACTAGGCAAAACTTTAATGAGTATTACTTGGATTTTCTGCTTAAGTATCGGACTCTTTATCTCGGATATTGATCATCAGTGTTAACTCTTTCAGCGCCGAATTGTTTAAAGTGGACTCTTTCATGTTTAAAATCGGGTGTGTCCATTCTCAATTTTTGAAAGTTTTGGACCATTTTGGTAGCTAAAAGGCAAACAATGCTGATTTCAGGTGAGACAGCTCGTTACGAGCTGACTCACCTGAATCTGCATTGTTTGCAATAACCTCAATGTTGCCTGTGGCGCTGAAAGAGTTAAATGACTAGCCTTGTTGTAAAGAAAACCGGCAAATGTTGGACAGTAATATATTGTTGTGATTAGTTTTTGTCTGGAAAACTAAAAAGTGATTGATTCAAAGGTCATCGCTGTGTCTGTGTTAAGAAAGGAGATTTAGCCTGTCTATATCTGATCAAGTACCTCGGTACACATGTACTTAAAACATTATGTACGCGTCTGGTGACTCCATTGTTAAACCGTGTTACACATTGTGAGTAAGTACATCATCCGCCTCAAGATTAAAACACCGATCCCCATTTCGGATTACATCAAAGAACCTTCGAGTGTCTGTAGTTTTATCCCGTCTTGGGGCCTCACACTTCCGGTTTGAGTTTAATGCCTGACATATTGATGCAAGGTGCTTCCGGTTGGAGCATTAAACCTGACAAAGAGGTGTCAGTTGCTTCCGGTGGGAGGATTATACCCCCCCCCCCCCCCCCCCCAATGTTATCTGGACATTGCTATCTTAATTGGCGCCCAGATATGTCATGTATTGAATCTTCATATTTTATTTGGTTATTTCTGTAACTATGTTGAATACTTTAAGGCATTTATAAATGCCAATTTTCAGTCAACCTCGTTCTTATGTGTTTTATTCATGTCATGCAAGTCCTACTGCCCTTGGTCTGAATAGTTTGTCAGTGAACTTCTACAGTGAATTACTTATCATCCCTGGAGGCGGCAGGCATACATATGAAACATTGATTAAATATAATAGCTGTAAGTTATGGGCGTATGGCCAACAGATTAAACGTTCCTAACAGGGATTTTATCGAGTTAATTTCGGAACAAAAGAATTGCATCCATACACAAATACAGTCAAATACATTTTTCGATTCAGAAAAATATACCTGGTCCTCAAATATTCCTTTATCTCTCTCCATAAAAATAGGAGCGATATCAGACGAACGAAACGAGATCTTGTCGCATGTCGCTTTTGGAATCACATCAAAGGCACCTAACGTTATTCTATTCATTTAAAGAAAACAACCCAGTGACGGTTCTGACAAGACAGTGCATATATGGAGCAGTGATTCGCCTGCTTTGCATTGTTCTTATATTAACCCTTTAGCCACCAAAGGCAATTAAAGACTTTTGCTAACAATGCAGATTCCGGAGAGACAGCTCGTAACGAGCTGTCTCTCCTGAAATCTGCATCGTTTGCCACTTAGACATTAAGTTTTACCAAATTTCCTGTTTGACGAACAATAGAGTGGTCCATTTTTCAACATGGAAGAGTCGACTTTGTGAAATACGGCCAGAACAAGACTTATCTTCACTTGACGCGGGTCATCGTTTTTTTTATACTCTATATTTGGAAAGGCACGCTCTTATTATTAAATCAATAAAGTGGTGGTCCACTCAGTTTATAAGAGTTCCTCGGCAAATTCATCATACGAAGGCCGTAATTGTCTGAGAATGCTTATTTATTAGGGCTTTTTATCTCCGATGCTTCACCTTTCATCCCGTATAATGGTACGGTCTCTGTGCTCATTTTTTTCGTCGATAGACGTATAACCTCAGTTTTGACCTAGATGTTAAACAAATGATATGGATTGTAGACCAATCAAATGTTGTATTTAATGAATAATGTGGAAGAAATAAAGGAAATGAAACGTTTTTATTTGTTCATAGTTAAGTTGGAGATCATACGAGAGGCACTAATAACATGAAGTTTCTGAAATGTTCTGCATACTAACTTTTGATTGTTTTCATTAAGAAATAAATTTCAGTGAACAGAATCAGTGAAAACGTATGAAATATAATATTTAAGAGCAAAATATTAATTATTTTCAAAACATGATAAGTTTTCAGCTATTTATCGTCAATTGAACCTTATACACCTCTTGGAAGCCTCACGTAATCTCCAGTAATGTGGCGTATTCTCGGCCTTGATAATCTTTTTATATAAATAGGAACTGAAGCTGGATGGAGATGGACAATTAGCTTTTGGTAAACACATAGATTATTGCGTGTTCCATTTCTTAGTGTTTTCTCATATTGATCGCCATTTATCCTTTTTAAAGATATTTCTTGTGTATACACACAGGGTTTGTCCAAATCAACGGCATAGAAGCATAATACTGTATTTAGTTGATTATACAAACTCCATAAGAAAGATGTCAATCTTTCAGACGTTTTTATCGTCTGTTGCTTATAGGTCAAAGTATCAGTTAACAAACACAACCCACCCATTTTCCAATGTCTAACGTTGTATATAAGTTTAAGTCAGATTGTCTAGAAGATGTACATTATAAGTATATTAGTTAAAATAATTATAACTTCAAATAAACGCTTTTAATTAAGACTAACGTATATCAACTGTTCACGGTTTTTTTATTTCTCCTAATATTGTGTAACGTATTACAGTAACATGTAAATGTTTTATAGCTAAAAAGCCTCTATCGATTTTGGGACTTAATGCAATGCGTACAGTGCAGAGAATCGGGCGAGTCTGTGCATCCACATAGTCTCAACAGAGCCTTTACTGTCTGTCACCATGCCATTTCGTTTTTAATGCATCTTTTAACAGAAAAGCTACATCTGTAGCCGTATTTGTTTTTACGACAATTGACCTTTATATCATTCCTCTACGGAGAGAAAATAAGACACAGAAGTGCAAAGCACGGCCGATCTTTATAACTAGAGCATTATAACATGTATCGATATTTGTATGAGGCTTTGTTCAGAATGAAATAATTCATGGCGTTTTAGAGTCAGCATCTTTGAATGAATCGGATGAAATCGATAATATTCGAAAAAAAAAAAATGAAATATATGATTGATACACAGATTTAAAGATTGTTAGAAATTATTAATTTTGTCTCCGTTTTCGAGATGTATTAGTTAGAGATGCAGCACACATCGCTTGTTTTTCAGAACTTGACTATCGCGACCCTGCATAGCGCTGATAAGCCTGTCTTTTCGGACTCCTCTGCAGAAGATGCCTTCATAGTGAGCAATTTCCTTTTTTGTGCAACAAGTTGTTCAACAATATTCAATAATTATACTTTCATATAGTATAAATGTTGAATAGTTTGTCCCTAGGTACGTTCTGCTGCTGCCCTTTGTTGAATATGGGAAAAGGGATAAACCAAAAAGCTATCTGTCAAAAAGATAAATCGAAGGATTTTTCACATCTCTATGTGCACTCAACAAAGAGTGCAGTATTATTTAATCAATTTCCGGTTACTCGCGAAATGAATTTCAAGTAGATCTAATTCAAAAAGCAATCAGATCTTAAATTTTCAGCAGCTTACTTTCAAATAAAGATTATTTGGATGATATATAGTTCCTAGAAGTGACGTTTAATTATTTTCCTGTCTCTTTTGAATGTGTAAATTGCTTGGGGCATCTTAGGTCCAAAGATGTGTGAAATTAGATTTTGCGAGCCTACAGGCATCAAGGAAATTACTTCTGAATATTTGTAGGTCTTCATCAGAAACTGGATCTCAGAAATTGCGATTTTTTTCTTTGATGTAGTTTTGAGTATCGATTGTTGACTTCTTCTATTGACCAGGAACCAAACAGTAAAGTTATGAGGTAAAGTGTGTATTAAATTCAGCACTCTAGACCCCGATAAACAAAGATGAGCCGTTCAACGAGAAACGCTACGGAATCTGCGTAATGAATCGACCCTGATCAGCCTGCGCACTCCGCGCAGGCTAATCCGGGCCGATACATTCCGTCTCAGGGGGATAGAGGTATAGAGTAATGATTCCTGAAAAAGAAAATCCACAGTAGGCGAAAAGTGTCTGTCCGGGTTAGCCTGTGTGGCATGCTTAGGCTGATTCCGGTCGATGCTTTACGCAAAGTCCACAATGTTGGTTTTCTCGCAGGACGGCTCAGATTTACTAGAAAAAAACCCAGCTGTCAGTAATATATGTAAAGTGTCCATAGCGAACGTTTTCTTCCTTTTAAAAGATATATCAATGAAACTTGGTACATTTTCGCTCTAGCCTCATTATACTACGATGTATGTATATAGGATCTGACGACGTCGCATACAAGGTCGTCTCGAATTTAGCCTATTCACGTAAATATCATAATGTTTTTGTCCAATGTAGTCATTCACAGAAATAAATACACAATCAATCCACCAATCGTAATTATTCATATCTAAACACGGTATGTTGTTGATTATGTGTATCTTTCGGGGGAAAAGTCTGTAATAACAAGGCCAACAATATTTACATGCAAAGTGGATTTCCCTAACCACATTATAAACCAATATCTCATTGTCACAGTTCATTATTAACTCCTCGAGGATTTCCGATCATCCAAGTTAATACTTTTCCATTTATAAGTAGCAGACATCATTGAACAACTCAATTTAAAACTGTGGAAAATATCATAAAGGGGAAGTTTTAACATTGAAAAGCGTGAAAACGTTGGAGCAAAAAGTAAAATTATCTTTTGCCACACTATTTTTAAAGGTCGTCTGTTAAAAAGGCGTCAAAATATGTCTTCGTGTACGACGACGCCGGTTTTTGGCTTCGTCAGAAAAGGATATAATTGAGCGTCCCGCGAGAAAACCAAGAAAATGGCCTTTGCGTAATGTATCGACCCAGATCAGCCTGCGCAGTCCGCGCAGACTGGTCCGGGCCGAAACATTCCGTCTCAGGGGGATAGAGGTATAGAGTAAGGATTCCTCAAATAGAAAATCCACAGGAGGCGAAAAGTGTAAATCCGGGTAAGCCTGCGCGGTATGCTTAGGCTGATCCGGGTGGATACTTTACGCAGAGTCTTCTCGCGGGATGGTTCATATGGTTGTTCACGATATATACTTCTCTATTTCTACTCCTGCTTGATATCAAGCCAATATACTTACAATTATCGCGGTTAGCGAAATGGAATCTTGATGCACAGTTGCAAACAGTGAACACTCGGATGAACCTGTGTATACGCAGTCTTACCGGAGCCTTTAAAATCCGTCTTTATGTTCTAAAGACATTGGTTCATATTTTGACAGAAAACTAGAATTGTAACCCCACATACTTGACTACCACATCCGTTTATAGGATCATGTTACGCAGATTCCTTTCAACGAGATAGACTTAAAGCATATCCTGTAATGGATAAACGTTGTCTATTTTAATGAAAATAAAATGGGAGAAAGTTGAGGATTTTGTATAATGTTGGTGTTACCAAAGTTGTTCAATATATTCCCGTGTCGCTGGTAAAAGACTAATCCATCACGCCATACTAGGATAGGTGTCACTCTCTGTCCTGATCTAAGTTGAAAAACAAATGAACCACTGGCGCCGGAAAGGAAAGCCTTTCACATTCACATTTTGATGAACGCCTTGTCTAGTCACATTAGAGTATATGAACTGTTTACAGACACTTTGAACCCGGGCATCGCGGCGCTATGGTAATGGTGAAGTGCTCTTGGGCCAGGCACATTTACTAGCCTAGGACTGGTTTTATATATAGGTTGTGTAGTATAGATTTAAACCTGTGTATACAGACCATCCATTGGAAGACAACACTGTTGTTTTAATACATCAGCCCTGTGTTCCATAGTAAACACAACGTAAACACGTTTTGTCTATGGAGCGGAACGAAACCTACCTGTATTGTGCATGTACTCCCGTCAAACAGGTTTGGTTTACCGACTAATGCACGAATTTTCGACGAAACCTATATAGGTTTCGCAAAACAGGTTTTGGGTTTGGTGACTATGGAACACAGGGCTGCGTACAGTGTGGGCTTTATTTGCAGGGTAAACCGTGCCGAAAATGAGTAAACAGGAAACTGAAAGTGTGATCGCTTTAGACAGGGAATTGCTTCTTTTAGGTGGTCTTTATGACAGGTTCGAGTGTACATAGTATCACCAGAATATTCACACTACGACTACACGTCGTAATACAGACATAGATGTTAATTTAATTCATGTATTATTGTCCATTTGATACCAGTATGTTGGTGATATAAAATGTACGCGCGTGTATAAAACGAGTGTTTCTACACAACAGTGAACTCACGTGGGCTAATAATTGTCATATTACACGTTCAATGGTATATAAAGTATTTATTACACAAGCATTCGTTGAAAATGTATACATACCATTTCTCGTTACTGACATAAGCAATCTTATTACAATCAGACCAAAATACTTCGCTGTAGGTTTGTTGGATCTAATTACAACGCATAAAGGTTCATCTTGAATCGACCTTTAAACAATCTTAAAAACTCATGAAGACTTGCTCGGTTGATTTGTCCAATGAACTGGCAAAATACATTAATCATTCGTGCTACACAATCAGAGATCACCTCTTCCATTTTATCTTTTATTTATATGCGTCATCTTAACTCTTTTATACCGACGATTATATATAATAACCGACCATTTGATTGGCCAACCCAAAGGTCAATCTGAGACGACCTGTCTTAGTCAGTCATCAGATCTTTTTAACGAGCGATTATGCGTTTTGATGACGATAATATGTATCGTGACGTTGATAGTGACGTTATACCATTACTGACGCTTTTACAGGCGACTTGAAACGTAATCATTGGACATTATGTCTCACTAGGGAAGTACGACTTATCTCATACCTGGATAACTTTATTGATTATATGTAATATGATTATATATTAATGCATTGGCCTTAAGTAAATATTGAGTTCCTCTCATGATTAAATTATTACCGCGGGTTCAATGCTCGGCCGGGTCAATACACAAGACTACTAAAAATAGTAGTAATGGCTGCCATCATTGCCGCTCAGTGTTGCGGGGTTAGCATAATGACTGACTGGCTGGTGTCAGGAGTTACCGAGCAAACGCCGTGATATAGCTAAACAATTGTTGAAAGCGGATTAAAACACCAAACAATCAATAAAACAATCAATAATTAAATTATAATGAGGTGTGTGTATATATACATCTTTTACCAGACTGGTGCGTGAGGTCATCTTATGGCCACACATATTAAGAGGATTTATCAATGTCATATATAGATAAAAGGTAGCTCGTATTCTCAGATAAGGGATGACATCAAGTTAACACACCGTATCAAGTTTCTTGAAAAGTTCAGAGGAACTAGCAAACGAACTCATTAATCATACAACTTTGAGGCGACAGTTCACATTTTTTTCACTGTTTAGATGGAGCAAAAATGTTCCCTCTTTAGGTTTTCGGGAAATTAATCTTCGTTGCTCTTCCATCATGGTCTTTCATCGCTCATTCCTGAAATATTGATGAATTGGTAGCAGCGCATTTTTTGGTGAATAATGATTCATATGTGTTTTAGGAAACGGTTGTATGAATTACATTGACAGAATGAACCGCTTTAAAATAAATTGGTTCTTATTGATTTCTTACAGTTCATCATTATGTCAGTGCGATGGTTTAACTTGTCATTTACGAGAAACGGGAACATTGCCGGATTAATGATTACTATTCAAGGACGTAATTTCAAACAGCATATACTTCATCCTGCATGACGCTTTCTTTTATGCTGTTCAGTGTGTTTGTTAAGTAATAGTTTACAATGGCTGTCTATACGGGTGCATTGCAATTTTATAGATGTGTAATATTTCATTGAACATATTGATCGGAAATCATCCTCTGTTAGATGTTAATGAAACATTTCCCACTTACAGACGCATTTTGACGTTTCATCAGCAGACGACTTTTGAGAACATTGTGGCCAAAGGTGAAACTGCTCATAACGAGCCAATTTCACTATTTGCCAACTGAAATTGTTATTAAAATTTCTTGTATAGAGAATGTTCATAGTTGTGTCTAGATGTTTTCAAAGTCGTCTGCTGAAAAAGTGTTGTAAGTGAGAAATGGTTGCTAGGGTAACTATGAAGGGGATTCAAAACAGGAAGTAGCTTTGACTGGACGACGTCACACGCACATGGAACTTCGGAACATTGCGACCAGGTAAAGATCCAGTGCGTCCTGCGTCTTCGCGCAGTCTGGTC
The DNA here is from genome assembly GCA_031761405.1 of Serripes groenlandicus. Classification (NCBI taxonomy): domain Eukaryota; kingdom Metazoa; phylum Mollusca; class Bivalvia; order Cardiida; family Cardiidae; genus Serripes; species Serripes groenlandicus. The sequence continues at coordinate 904,953 of JASEVX010000046.1, read as the reverse complement.
AGGATCTTTATTGTCTGTAATCCGGTCGTTCAGGAACTTCCTTTGACAAATACCGATTATAACTTATTCGCTACTGCCTTTTACCCTTTCAATGCGGATGTTTTATAACAAACTTGTACAGATTAGCATTTGAAAGAGTTAGTAGGAATATCAAGATGTATATGTTCATCAAAGATTATGGTAGTAAGGCTGCCCTCCTTGGTGCTCAGATTTGCGTGTTTAGCATTACGGCTGACTGGCTTGTGCCAGGATAAATGGACCAGAAGTACTGGTAACTTACCCAGGAATCGCCGTGATATATGTGAACAGGTGTTATAAGTGGTGTAAAACACCAAATATTCAATCAATCACCAAACAGTAGGTATATATCGAGGGCTGGCGTGAAACGGTTGTAACTAAAAAACCTTTTTTGAAAACCCTGGTTTAGGGGCAATTTTGACCCCTTTGTAATCAGTGCAAATGTAGGTGCCATTGCTCAGAATGAGCAATGGCACTTAAATTTCCATTGTTTTTCGAGATTTCTTTTTATTAATGCTTATAAAGACTTGGCGAGGAGATTAACCTTGGTAAAAAAATACCAATTTTAGTTACAATCATTTCACGCCAAGCCCTCGATATCCTTGTCAGGTAACGCGGACGCTCTTTAATGAATACACCTTTACAAAAAGTGTTCCGATAGGACAAGGTAAATATCAAAATCTCCGAGAATCGTTTTTTTTGTGATATGGTACTATTCTTGGTCCAATGAATCTGCCTTGTCGAGTGATAAGTGTCGGGGATTGAAACCGGGCGTGTCTGGTTCGATCTCCATGTCGCGCTATAACGGTCATGGTGGAGTGCCCTTTGACAAGGCATATTTCCTAGCCTAGTACTGGTTTGTTTACCCATGGGATCATGAATAAGTGAACTATCGCCGTCATATAACTGAAATAATATTGAAAACGGCGTAAAAAAACAAAACAATTTATATAAAAAAAAAAGTCTTGCTATTTGATAAGCACCGTGCCATCCGTAGGTACTCATGTCCACTCCTTAATTCGCCATTCGGACCATGATGACCATGATGATGTTTTGCTTTGCTGTGGCCCAGACTCGTCTACATTTGTACATTAGTTCCCATTTGTCGAACGGTATCCCCCGACGCGGCTCATTTAATTCTCATTTTATCTTTTCAAATTTGGTGGATTCGTTTTGATCATATATCTAAAGAAAATTCCAACCTAGAGGTTAAAAATAGTTAGACAATATGACGGTCCTGGAAATTGCACATTCCAGTATTTTGTCTTAAAACACATTTATTATACCGTAAATGACAAAATTATTTACCGAAGTTCCTAGGACGTAGATTCATTTATTTCGGTAATTGACAGATTTCCAATAGTTTGCGAGAAGTGTAAAGAGAGTGATTTCAAACGTGAAAACGCAATGTGCCGAAGAGATATCGCAATTAAACGAGAAAATGTCAATACTGGGGGAACAAATCCAACAAAAGTTCTTTAATTTGGCTTGAACTTAAATCACTGAAATGTTGGTGATTGGATAAAACCTATTATAAACCAATCTTACTGCACGATTGAAATGAGAATAGAGTCGCTTTCAAGAACAAATGAGCCTGTCTATGCAATTAAGTACAAACATGCATTTACGAAAAGTATAGATCAAGACCTGTGATCTCCTCTGCGCACTCTGATCTAGATTTACACTTCTCGCAAGTTACTTTAATTTGTTAAAGTTTTTAAAGCTTATTTGGGATTTATATGCGCTTTTTTTTATATATTTTATAAAACATACAAGATACACTGACTTTGATTTAAACCTACACTATTCACAAATACCAACGTAGACCTATGTGTATGGATATGCTCAAATGGTACCGATATCTCTTCGTTACGGACTTATTAAAAGCGGTATTTTGTCGAAACCCTCGATTATACAACTCTGATTTATTTAACAGAAGTAACATCTGGGTGTATATTGCATGCAGGTGCCGCCTCGGTGGTGTGATGGTATAGCGTCCGACACGGTTTCAGGAGTTAGCGGGTTCGATCCACGGGAGGGATCTTACTAAAAACCTTAAAATGGTAGTGATGGTTTTTAATGCCTTGTCGTTCAAAGTCATTGAATAAACATTACGACCAAATCGCTGGTGTCAGTATAAATGGACCAGTAGTACTGGTAAATAACACAGGAAAGGTCGTGATTTAAGTGAGAAATGGTTGAATGAGGCTTTAAACACCATTTAAACAAAACAAAAATATACGTGCAATCATTGAAGTATCTGGTGAGACTGTGTATATGTACAGATTTACCAGAGTCTCCACTGTTAGCAAATGTAACTTGACGTCCTCTGCCAGATGCAGCCGTATACCTGTTATCAATGAATACCAAACCTGTGTTGTAATAGATGGAAACGCCATGGTATGGCCGAGTGGTTAACGCCTTGAACTTGGGACCGTCCGTCTTAAGTTCCCGGAGTACCATTTGGTAAAGCCGTTTTTCTAGACTTGTAATGGTAATTTTTATGACCAAGGGTCGGTAGCAGTAGTATAACTAAAAACTGTTTGAAAACGGAAATAAACCCCAATAAAACATATTTCTATAAAAAATATTTATTTAATTTTTCTCACGATATAAACAATCTATGCAAACACTCAACACGATTAGATTTGTAGGACACGAAGTTTATCGAACTTCCGTAGTTGGCGCCATGGAAGGATATAAAACGACATATTCTGTCACTAACTCCGAACAGGGCCAATTTACTGAACATAGCGTGTTGGGATAAAACATCTTTAATGGACGGACCTGAATTCTAAACGAGTGTATCAGCGCCGTCTAACCAACCAGGCTCTGTACTAAGGGCTGTTCAACCCAACATTTTATATTGTAGTTAATAAAATAGGCGTTAGACGCATCCAAATGTTAAACTGGGCAAGTCAATTAAAATACGAAACATTTTTGAAATGGTTAAACAGATACGTATAGATTTGTGTAGAACGTACGCGAACAATGGTGGCTAAGGTGAGAATGTGTACATACGCATGCGCATACTTATGAGGCTTCACTGTCCGTAGTTGCATTAAGATGCTTAATCCCCTGGCGCGGTATAGCATTGTGTTGAAATCAATTCGCGATTATTATTTTTTTTGTGAAAAATGAATTGTATTTCTACCGACAAAGGCGTAATGTCGAAACATATAGCATAACAGTATAAAACAAGACGAATTTTGATACAGAGCATCAAAGACGCCGCGCATGATTTTGAAGCATGACTTAAAGGAAGCAGATGTAGTTCAGAACATTTAAATAACGCGTGAAAACAGACAGGATGTAAATATTTCGAACAAGAAGGCCAAATGTCCCTTTATCATAACCAAGAATGCCAAGATGTGCCTATATTGCTCACCTGGCTACCATAGCCTATAATAAAAGGTTACCATACAAAATGAAGTTTTTTTATTTTTTTACCAATAAACGGTTTCAAATCTGCTATAACTAGATAAATTAGATCAATTAGATCACATAGGTGCTTAAATATTAACATTTAATGCCTCTAGTTATAAGTTAATTGTGACACAAGCTTTGGAAGGAGAGGGGGAAGTCTATTCTCCTTCCAGTTTATCAGAAGGATAATAACAGCAAGAGGTCCAAGAGGGCCAGTATCACTCCACTGCCATTAAATCTCCAAACAGCCCCGCCCCCTAGTTGCCATGTTTTTTGACCAATTAACATGGCTTGAAGGAATCTGATAGAGGGTCATATATATATAAAGATATTTTAAGTTTTCACTATAGCCATATCATAAGGCAAAAATAGCCCCGCCCTCTGGCGGCCATAGTTTTCGACCAATCAACTTGGCTCGAAGGAATCTGAAAGAAGGTCACCCAAGCAACATTTCTACACAATTACTTGAAAATCGGCCTGATACCTGAAGAAGATATTTTAAGTCTTCACTATTTTCTTCTTTCGGTTTCCATGGAAAACAGAATTTTGCATGGATCCAAAACAGTTTGAGGAACTTAGGAGAGGACATTGAGAGGATGCTTCCTATGAAGTTTCATCCTAATTGGTCAAGTGGTTAGGTAGGAGAAATCGTTTGAAGCAAAATGTTTACAGACGCACGCACGCACGCACGCACGCACGCACGCACGCACGCACCCACGCACGCACGGACAGACGAACTCACGCACGGACGCACGCAGGATGGAAAATTCCCCATGACATAAGCTCGACTGGCTTACAGCCAGTGGAGCTAAAAACGGGAGTATATAAACAAAAAATACGAAGTATAAAAGATAAAAGTTTAAAGATATTTATGATCAAAATTGAGCATTTATGAAATTAAAAGAAAAAGTTCACATGTATAGTCACGCGGCGTCAATAAACACCACGTGTTTGTGAGTTTATATATTTTAATTAAAATAATATTCAACTTAAGCTCCTTTTTGTTTCCTCTATACGATACGTTTCTACCAACGTAAGCCGTCAACTCGACAAGTAGACGTGTTTCTTACGAGTGATATCAACATTGACCCTTATCTCTCTGAACAGAGGGCTAAGTACAGGGAGTGAACTGGTCTGTTCGTTTACCCAAATATATATCTATCACAACCAAGCCAAACCTTATGTTGTGGGTACTCAAAAGAATCGTCTCTCTGAGACGATTATTTTGAGTGGCAACAACATAGGATTTGGGGTCAAATAATGATTCTAGAGTACTAAATGCTTGTTTTATTTAAAGCGTGAATGAACTCAGGCAACATCCATAACCCCCCAATATGTCATTGTAGAATTATTACATTCTAGTGATCATGTATACGCGAGTATTGAACGATGTAGGCCACTATTAGACTGCACGGACGTGCATTCTGATCGTTGTCCATAAGTGTCCATAACTGTAAATTTGTTGTCTGCATAATAGGATACCTAAATATTACCTAAGATCGCTTACAGTGGGACGAGGGTTAAGTAAAATACGCCTGTAAACTCCCCAAAAAACCATCACAATTCTGACAATCTCCCAACATAACAAATCAATGAAGCTGGTGTCTTATTGCCTAGTGTCGTGAACTTACGATTCTCTTTTTTGTTGGAATTTGTTGTTATATTGGCTCTGGGATTGGCGATAAGACGATTGTTGGAATAGGGAAATATATATGATCCGCGTAGATAGAAAATGGGCCCGGCTCGTTTTTACATTACATCTAGAGGTATACGCAGAGGAACCAGTGTCAAAAGAAGAAATTACTCTTAATGAGCAATTTCTCCTTTTGTGTCTAGACGTGTTCAAAGTCGCCTGTTGCAGATGTGTTGTATGTGGGAAAGGGTTATGAGAAAGTAAATTGAAAACCAGATTTAGAAATGAAATAATTTGAAAACAGTATGATGCTCCACAGTGCGTCAGTATTGCGTATACGATTTATACACACTGGCAAAGCACTCCGTATGTTAGGTCATTGGTTACGGACGGCAGATATATAGCAGAAGAATATCAGGGGCGTAGCTTTGCAATAATCAATGTGTAGGCCGTCTCGTGAGAAAATCAACAGTGTGGACTCTGCGAAAAGTATCGACCCGGATCAGCCTAAGCATGCCACACAGTCTTACCCGGATAGACACTTTTTTAGCCGCCTGCGGATTTTCTGTTTCAGGAATAACTACTCTATACATATATCCCCCTAAGACGGAATGTGTCGGCCGGATCAGTCTGCGCGGACAACGTAGGCTGATCTGGTAGATACATTACGCAGATGTCTATAGCCGCAGCTGCATTTTTGGGCATTTTGAGACAAAAGTGTAGACACGTGCCTACGGTGCCTAAAGGGAGCTACGCCCCTGAAAACTCTTCAAAATCCAAACCTTTTGACAAACCACGCAAAGGGTTGAGATAGGAAACAACAATTTCGAATAAGAAGACGTTGGTAAAAACACTTTACATTTATATTGGCGAATTATCGAAGGATACATCTTTGCATGTAAATGCTGAAATATACTGCGAAGATAGTTTGGGCTTACAAATTCGAATTGATGGATATTGAGGATGAATTTTCTTAAGAAATTCAATTAAACACACCCACCGCCTGTGAATAATCAGAAAATTGGAGGCGAAAGCCTAACGTAATAATAAGTTTCTCGTAAATTGCTGTTCCATTTGTCCGCGATGCACATTTTTCACAAGAGTAGGCTAAGTCGCTAAAAAAAAAGAGTATTTTAAACCGTTATAAGATATATGCATGTTCTGAAATCCAATTACAAAATAGAAGGAAATACATTAAAAAACAATTATTCAACTTTGCTTTAAATATTGTTTCCCACACAATGCTTCAATTGCAGGAGTTTCAAGCCGCGTGAAGAAGCACGCTCGAATGAGCCGTCTGAGTTATCCTTTCCTTTCCAACATGCAGACTTGCTTGGGAAGATTGTTATGTGGAGAACTGGTGTGAGAAAACCAGGAAATGCATGAGTAGGTGAACTGGCCGCCGTGATATAACTGAGAAATTGTTAAAAAAAGGCGTTAAACCCCAATCAATCAATCAATCAACCAACATGCAGACGCATTTTGCAGCACATGCGGCATAAGACTTTCGAAAACATTGCTTTATGAGCAATTTCCTTTTTTTGTTACCACAGTGTTTTCAACTCTGTTCAAATAATGCTATTCCATACAATTAGAGATTTCCTCAGCGTTTGCCTATTTGTTGAAAGCTTTTTTCTTCAAACGTGGTGTAATTGGTAATGGATGGGTTAAGCGATCAGTCCATTTGTAACGAGAATATACTTACATCAACGCGTGCATTCTTTGAGCGTTTAATGTTTGTTTATTACTAAATGATACAAACCTAAAAGGGTATGTAATATTTATGTATTTTAGGAATAGTTCCGAGTCGGTATATAACCACAGTTAATAGGAATTTATCTTTGCTGGATTTTTGGTCTCTCTTTCAGCAAGACATTTCTAGAAAGATATATCAACATTATATCTTCAACAACAAAACTCTACCTATAATATTAGCGCATGTCTCTGTATCTTCGGGATATTTTTATTCTCAATTATGCTTGACTTTTTCGTTTAGCTTTAAACCGTCTTCACCTTGGCGTTTATAGTTGTGTTTAAACAAGTAAGGCATTGTTCGAAACCCAGTTAAACATGCATTGTTACAAAGCTCAAATCTGAAAGACAGATCATAAACCATGTATTCGTAAACTGAAGGCATTGATACGATTGCATATTATTGAAAACGGTGAATAACCCCGTGCAATCGTCCTTTGCGGTGACCAAATTTAAAGTTTTAACAGTTGGACTTTTATTTTCTATTTTTTACACAGTTCAAAAATGTACCCAAGTGATAGAGAGTCGAAATGGGGGTATGTCAGGATCAATTACGAGCCCGGACTTCCCAAACGATTACCCATCCAGTATGGTATGCAAATATACATTCAAGGGTGAAGGTCAGCAGAGAGTTCAGATACGGTTTTCAGACATGGATTTACATTACACAGGGCGGGGGGCGCCCTCCGACCCTTTTCAGTGAGTATACTCGTGGATAACAAATACCTCGTTATGTACATTTAGTACCCATTGTTTGTTTGTTTGTTTGTTTGTATTGTTTGTAACAATGATTTCAACATAATTTCTAGTCTCATCACGGCATTACCTGGGTAAATTACAAGCACTTCTCTAAGCCTAGGCATGACGCCATGAAATCAGAAGGAATGATATCCGCGCAACGCTTAGCGCCACCGAGGGTAATTATTTACACCATGTCAACAATATTTGGTATGACTTGATCGGACACTATCGAAGAACTTCATATCAAGGCATTGAAAACTGCATACATGTATAAGTTATTCGTTTACTTGGCATTAACTTCAAGCTGCGATTTGCTTTTTGGAGTCGTGTTGGAGGGACGAACAGTTGATGTTCTGGTCATGGCAAGCCATTGTATGTTTTATCTCACCATAGCTTTCATTGTCCGAATACTTGTCAAATAGTCCAAGATGAAACTCCTATGATGGCCGAATGGTTACCGTCGGGGATTTTGGAACGAGCCGTGCGTCCGAGTTCGGTCTCTAGGAACGTCGGTCGTGGTGAAGTGCTCTTCTGCACATTTACTAGCCTAGAACCTGTGTGTACGAATCATGGATAAATGAACTGTATCAGTGATTTAACTGAAACAATGTTGAAAACGGCTACAAGCCAAATAAAACAAACACACTAAACAAAATAATAAAACTGGACCCCTGTATTTCAATACGTACTATGTGGATTATTTATACGATAACCTGTATTGGCAGGCCGACAAATATGTATCACTTCTACGCTGTCTGTCTGTCCGTCCGTTAGGCTGTGACTGAATACCGTGCGACGTTTATGTTTTTCCGGACACTGGTGTAAATGATTTCCAACCGTCCATCGTGTTAATACTAGGGATGGGAACGAATACTGAAAACGATATTCGAATATTCGTTTTGCTTATTCGAATATATTCGAATATTCGTTTTTCGAATCAGAAATCGGTATCCGATTTCAGGTTTATCCGAAAACTGGTCCTTTCCATTTCTTTTTTCAAATAATGGCAATTTTCCAATTTTAGCATTTGTTAACGTATATATTGCATGTTTTCAACTGAACTCATACTCTCTTTTTTTCTCAAAAGATATATTTGAATTCAAGTTGATGTAAATAAAGAAAAAAATTCCCCTCGAAATGATAAACCTAATCGCAACGTTTTCTGAGCCGTATATTCATTCACGTGTCGCTTGTTTACCGAATTTAATATTTAAACGAATCAAACATTTAACGAAAGAATGATATACCTTATTCATACAAAAAGCACAGGGAGTTTGGTGATATTTCGTTTATTATTTTACCGATTTCGTCTAGTCAATTTAACCAGATATGTCTCTGATTTAACCGCGTGTTGGAAGAAAACAAAATTGCGAACTATTCAAATGGTCGCTGATGTGAATTCGATTTTTTTAAAGAGGTAATACAGAGGAAAAGCTGCATACTTTTGAAACGTAATACGATGTTAAATATGAACATATCGGTCGTCAATGTGATGTCTGGTTACACACGATAAGAAATCGAACGTACGCGTGACAATTATCGATTTTTATAATTGTTACTTAAGGTTTGACATACGTTGTGAAAACACAACAAACGACCCATATACACACTTTATGACTTCACCCGTAATCATGATTATCTGAAACTCGTGGTCTCTTCCAGAATTTTACTAATAATTTTTTATCATTTTCTTTTTATTTCTTAAAAAAAATCGTAAACTGAAAACGAATATTCTTATTCGAAAACAGTATTCGAATATTCGTCCGTATATCGAATATTCGAATATTCGAATATTCGTTCCCATCCCTAGTTAATACTTTTACATTTACAATGCCCACCTCATAAACTATTGACATAGGATACATATACTATCAATATTCCATAAATATTATCCCTATACTAATATTAATCTAGGCGTTTTCAGCATTGAAGAGATATCGGTCTGTATTCTTCGCATTGTGTTTTATTTCTAGCATAAGATAAACAGGACAGAACAGAACATAATTGTATTTACTATAAGTTATTACAACAACTTTTAACAAGTATACAAAACAGAGGCAAACAAGAACAAAAAGTATTTTAATATTCAGTCAAATTAGATCGTGAAATGGTCATATGTATTTCTAAATATATTTCATTAAATTTAATATTTCTTATTTGTTACAGGATTTCATTAAATTTTCGAATTTCTTTAAAATTGGCTTTGTATAAAAGTAGGATTAAAACAAAAATCTTTGCGAAACACGTATCGTTTAGAGATGCGCGCAGCAAGGTCAGAGTTAATAATGATGTTCCTTATTCTTCAGACGAGGGCGATACGATAACTGTGATCATTTATATTGACGACGAGAGGAAAGAACTTGGTGAATATTGCGGACAGAAGAAGCCACCCGTACTTATGTCAAATGGCGTTAAAATGGAAGTGGTCTTTAAAAGCGACTCCAAAATGAAAAGCGGCGTCTCTGGTTTTAAATTTGAATATAAATTTAGAACAGGTTGGTTTAATGAACCCATTAACTGATATACTCAATATTTAGTGTCGTCAAGTTTGACATCGTCACAGGATGAAGCTCTTTATGCCTGGGTGTTTAGAAATATTATGTCATATAAAGATAGATTTTGGAAACATTATGGAAAAGGTAGGAATTCAGTTTAAAGTTCAGTGGTATGTACCAGGGAAATACTAAACACAGGGATTCTAATTAGTAAGTAAGACATGAGAAAATCTACAGGAGGCGAAAAGTGTCTGTCCGGGTTAGCCTGCGCGGCATGCTTAGGCTGATCCGGGTCGATACTTAACGCATTGTCCACAATGTTGGTTTTCTCGTGGAACGGCTCATATAGGTTTGCCGCCGCCCCCCCCCCCCCAATCAATCAAGCCCCAATCAAGCCCTAATAATGATATTAATTTGTTCAGCGCCACAAGCAATATCTCGTAACGAGCTGTCTCACCTGAAATCAGCATTGTTTGCCGTTAAGTTACCAAAATAGTCCAAAACTTTCAAAACAATTCGGCGCTGAAATAGTTCAATAGTAAGAGTCATGTTAAAACTTGAGTTGACTATGGACAATCTATCTCGGGGATATGTTAACAATAGCCTATGTATTAATTATTGTTGCAGACATATAGGGAAAATAAAGTGTTGTTTGAATAATGACTTTATCAGAAAGTTTCGAATTTAGATTCGTAAGTGATATATAAAGGTAGGCCGTTCTGAACGGTAAACGTGATTGTTTTCATTCTAACTCATACGCATAAAGTGTAAAGTGTAATTATTATTATAATGTTAATTTCACTGGGACTGTGTCACCGGGAATTATAAGTATGTTGCCTTCATGTCGTGTGCGTCCGCGTTGTCGTTCACGTCGTCATCCAGATCGAATGTGGCGTCAGGAATATGCTTAATTTTGCATTTAATCTTCTATTAACAATGAATCACACGCTCTGCGGACGCCCGAGACGGTACCGTATACACTGAACCAAATGATGTATTCCTAAGTACAAGAAAGTACACGATGAAAGAATTTTCACAATAACTCGTGTATTTGGAGATGTTTCTTTTGATTGCATTTTGTTATACTAAATCTCAAGGGAATCCGCTGTGGCCAAAGTCATTGAGGATTTGGTACCGGGCGTCCCGGGTTCAATTCCCAGTTGCTTCGGAGCGGTCATCGTGGCGTGCACTTGGACAAAGGACATTATCTCCCCTAGTACTGATCTGTTTACCCAGAGATCATAAATAAGTGAACTGTCGCCGTGTCATAACTGAAATGATGTTGGGAACGGCGTAAAACTCCAATGAAACAATTAACACCTATTTTCAAAGTTAACAGGCTAAAGATATATTTTATTTGTGTTACAGATTTTGGTGTCCAAGGAAACGGAGTCCAAGATTCCAGAAAAGGTAATTGTTAAAAACACATGTTACCATAGCAATGTGTTTCTTTTCGATCAAGTGTAGATCTAAATCTCTTACCCTACCATGGCATTCCTGATGTTGATGTTACGTTAGGTTTAATAGCAGAATCATGCCTTTGACTGGCAGGGTCAACTTTTTACCTCTAGACTTTTAAAATGATAGTAATGGTTTCCCCACGTGACGCTCAGGATTGTGGGTTAGCATTACGACTGACTAGCTGGTATCAAGATGAATGGACCAGGAGTACTGGAAAATTACCCAGGAAACGCCGTGATATAACTGAATAACTTTTGAAAGCGGTGTTTAACACCAAACAATGAATCAATACACACCTTTACTAGTTCGCATGCCACACACATAAGTCCCATTTTGATCTTAAGCGCAATCTGATCTAAGACTGCTCTTATACATGTAAATTACATGCGCGGCATGCTTAAGCTGATCCGGATCGATACTTTACGCAGAGTCCACAATGTTGGTTTTACACCTTTTTACACGTCTGATTCTCAAGTCATATATTTCAGAGACATACATTTAAACTATATTAAATTCTTTGTGTTGCCTGTCCGTAAATCTGGGAGGCACTAGAGGGTCACTTCTCCTACGTCTGTCCGTCTAGATCCACTATTAGGGTAAAACGAGGTTAGAGATGCTGCGTAAGTCAAAAGAAAACAAATCCAGATCCATTTGCGAGTACAAACCAAGTTCGAACAACATTATTTCCCACGTTTTACTGAAACATGTCCAATGCGAAAATCTTCAATCGTCTTTCACCAATTGTTTAGCAGTCAGGGACGTAGTTCCTTTTAGGCACTGTAGGCACGTGCCTACACATTTTTTCTAAAAATGCCCCCAAAATGCCCCAAAATGCAGCTGCGGCAAAACACATCTGCGTAATGTATCGACCAGTTCAGCCTGCGCTGTCCGCGCCGACACATTTCGTCTAAGGGGGGATAGATAGAGTAGTGATTCCTGAAACAGAAAATCCACAGAAGGCGAAAAGTGTTTATCCGGGTACGCCTGTGTGGCATGCTTAGGCGGCTGATCCGGATCGATATTCTACGCAGAGTCCACAATGTTGATTTTCTCCCGAGACGGCCTACACATTGATTTTTGCCAAACAACGCTCCTGACAGTCCATGTTGAAAATCAGTCCATCTTGCTTGTTGAAAATCTGATGTTTGGCGTGACAATGCCGACGTAATATGACTGAACAATTGGTTAAAACGGCGTTGAACCACAATCAATCGATCATTATTTGTTTGAAAACAATTGTTGTTAAACTTAACCCTTTTCCTCATACGGCAATTCTACAGCAGACGACTTTGAACATATTTTGTCAAAAAATAGAAAATCACTATAATAAAATGGATAACCTATGACTTAAAGTGGAAAACATTGTGGCAAAAGGAGAAATTGCTCGTTTTGAGCAATTTCTTTTTTTGTCACTATGTTTTCAAAAAGCCGTCTGCTGCAAATGCGTCAGAAAGCGAAAAATGGATAAATCGTATCGGTGTCCGTCTGTCCGTCACACTATGCATTAATTTGTCAAAAATGTTTTATTTGTTTGGCAGAATCATTTCAAAGTTGCAACAATTATACCTCGTGACCTAGAGAATTGAGCAATACAAAAAAACAAAACATAACTCTAGTCTGCTTGTTTTTGAAATGATATCCCTTTTAACTCAATGTGTCCGTCCATATTCTCACTTATCATCAAACTTTCGCAGGCGACACTTGTGTTCCGTGTGGAACGCCCTTGTATTGTTTTATGTTCTTCGTAGATATTTTCAGATGAAAGACGTCCATGTCTGCAGTTCGTACAAAATAGATATCTATATTTTCTTTTTAGGTTGTATATATCTGTACAACAGTTCGGCAGCCACATCCGGGGTCTTTACATCCCCGAATTATCCCGGGATATATCCCCGCTCCTGCGTTTGCAAATACTATTTTTATGGTGGCAAAGTAGAGAGGGTCAATATTTCATTTGAGACCTTTCATTTAGACAAAATGAATGGGTATGTTGTGATATCTGTCAACCCACGCTACTCATACGTACCTCCCTTCTATTATTACGTCTTTATGGATACACTATTTCACGTGTTTGTGTGTCGTTTATTCATTTATTAACACTCGCCACCAACAGCTTTGTCATACGTTTTTCTTTTTACTGTGAAGTAATACATTAATATTACTCACAATGTTTTCAGTTTATGGCATTCGAGACCCTTCAAATTTGGTGTTTTGTGGGGGAATTCCTTAAACCTTTCCCTCAAACTACAACTCTACAGCAGACGACTTTGAACATATTTTGTCAAAAAAAAGAAAATCTCTATAATTGAATGGATAACCTATGAATAAAAGTGGAAAACATTGTTGCAAAAGGAGAAATTGCTCGTTTTAAGCAATTTATTCTTTTGTCACTATGTTTTCAAAAAGGCGTCTGCTGCAGAGGCGTCAGAAAGCGTTTATATGAGGGAAAGGGTTAAGGGTCATTAATTTGAATATTGTACAAAAACGTGGTTATATTACGTTTCAAAACTGTTGGCGTGTGTACTGCTCTTTAATTACACACTGACGCAATCGAGCTGTTAAGATTGGCGTGTAGCATATTGTCTATACGTTGAAGTAACGATATTTAAATCGTGACAAAAGTCAAAGCTAACGGATTCGTCAGAGGTAATTATAAAGCAAAATATATGTTATCTCCAAATATTTAAAAAATATTCTTCTGATTCTGGAGTATGTTACCACTACATCATCAATCATGCTGCCCTTGATAAACCCACCATTTACGTGACCTCTCTTTGGCATGATAGGAATGATAAATGTGCACTATGTGTAAATTTTCAGAAGAAATGTATTCTGTAACAAGGATGTACCGTGTACTACAACAACACATGACACGGCATACGAATTTCGCGACCATCGTAGATTATTCCGAGCAGACTGACCTGGGTCTTTTCGTAGCCAAGTAACTCTACGTATTGTATTGACCCAGATCTGCCTGTGCATTCTGTGTAGGCTAATCCGGCCCGACACATTCCGTCTCAGGGGGGGGATAGAGGAATAGAGTAATGATTCCTGAAACAGAAAATCCACAGGAGGTGAAAAGTGTCCGTCGGGGTTAGACTGCGCGCCATGCTTACGCTGATCGGGGTCGATACTTTACGCAGAGTCAACAAAGTTGGTTTACTCGTGGGACTGCAATTTGATTAATTGTCATTAATATCAACGCCTCAGAGAGGGTTATCGTCCGTGTGGCATTGCTTCGAAGCGTTCTTAACGCTCTGAGTCGAACTCCATACTAGAAACGAAAATAATTAGGGGTCCCTTTTTGACTTATTTGGAATTTAAATGATTTCCCGTATAATTAATAACCAAAAACAAAGATTATATGATACATATTCTACTTTCATAACTCTTGGGACAATGTTTTCAAAACTGTTTGTCTCGTCGAGTTATTTATGTGTCAAATTAGGTCAAATCAAGGGCAACGTGAAAGTGGTTACAGCAAAAGAAAGTACATTATTACATATATTGTGCATGGAAACTTTAGGACGCAAATTGAACAGTAACATCCGTGTATCCTTATTAATTCGGCAGGTGAATTGAACACGATCTAAAATAACTATACTTCTAAATAATCAACAACAACACCATCTGTATACAGTTGTTTGCGTAGATGTGCTTTTAAACAAACTCATTCTATTGGAAATACTGAGCATTTCATATTAACCGTTAAATTGACAAGACAATGACAACATAATATGAGCCGCAGATGGCCGCTGTAGGGTCTAATTGACTCTACGGGATGGGATCGTATGACGGTGAATTGGTGTAAAACTGGTTCGGCTTCATTTCGATGTTTTTGTCAAAAGGTGCCTTTTGGACAAGGAAGGACCGTGAACACCTTGGTGAAACTGTGTGGATGCGCACGCTACCGAGTCTTCACTGTGCGCAGTTTTCCTTTACTCTTTCAGCGCCAAATTGTTTAACGTAGACTCTTCCATGTTTAAAATTGGGCGTCTCCATTTCTCTTGTAATAGGGATTTTGAATATTTCTATAACTAAAACGCAAACAAAGCTGATTTCAGGTGAGACAGCTCGTTACGAGCTGACTCACCTGAATCAGGATTGTTTGGAAAAACCTTAATATTGCCTGCGGCGTTAAAAGAGTTAAATCGCTTGTCACGGCTTAAATGTAAAGAATGCATTAATACATAGGCACGCTTACTAACTACATAAGTGTTTACTGTTCAGTTTTGACGTTACAGAGTTTTGTATCATTTTGTCATGTAACGTTTTTCATTATATCATAACGGACTCTTTCCGTATTCCGTTTCTTCAAAAAAGAATGCAACTATTTAACAACGGAAAGAGTTCTGTTATTCCTAGCGCATTAAACTATGAACAGCGTTGCGAGTTATCTAAAATGGCATGATATTAGATATGCGGAATGTTTTTATTTGCCAGTGCGTAACTCGGTGACAAAAAGGATCCAGCACAATGCTTTTTTGGCGGTGTACAAACTAATCATTAAAGAATCAAGTTATCAATATAACAATCAAAGAATGTACATCATGAGCATTGTGTCGAAAATAAGCCTGCATTAAGATGAAAACGTTGTTCTAAGTTTTGGCGCATGATATTTATATACATGTTTATGTGAAGTCCTTTTTTGCACCAAAAAGGGAGATAACCGTGGGTAGCTGGGTAACGTGTATACATATAATCGTATTTGTAGATGTAGCTTCATTTCGCTTGTTGTCGTGAAACACGTTTTTTTTATTTTGTTTTTCTTTTGCAGTATGCACATTCAAATTTCGCAGTAGATTGCATAGCCACGGGACCTTCACGTCCCCAAACTTCGGGGGCTTGTACCCTCGGAACACGGAATGCCGTTTTATATTCAGTGGACGAAAGAACGAGAGGGTTCAGATTACTTTTGATGATTTTGATGTTGATGGAATCCGTCCAAGGTAACTTAAACCCCTTTACGAACAGACACTTGTACGATCATTACCAGTATCGGCGGCTCTATACCAATCGCCTACCCACTGTAACTTTGATGTATTGAATCGCCTGCGAAATATGAACATTTTATATTGCTTAACCCCTTAACGAACAGACACTTGTACGATCATTACCTATATCGGAGGCTCTATACCAATCGCCTACCACCCAGTGAAACTTTGCTATATTGAATCGCCTGCGAAATATGAACATTTTATATTGCAAGTAAAGTCAATGCTCTAACTCGATATTTTGATATTGTCTGGAATGAAGAAATATGGCAACTTAAACTAAATATTATGCAAATTGATTATGTAATTCTAAGAGGAGTGAAATATGGCATCTTAAAGTAAATATTATGCAAATTGAATACGTAATTCTAAGACGAGATATTAGCCATTGTGTGAAAATGGGCACCTTACAATTTATACATGATGACCAAATTTTCCTTTTTCCAAATTATCTCGGATGAAGAACGAAGCAGACAAGTCAGCAGTTTCTCTGCAAATTCCAAGACAATGTTGAATCTATAATTCATATAAACATTCCAAGATGACGACACTAGACTTAATAATATCCTTTCGACATTTCGCCTCTGGCCGACTTATTTCCTGGCGTGTCTACGTTGTCGTTTCTGTGTGTGTCCCTTATATAGTAGATCAGTCATAAGGAGTTTCAATATAACCCAGACCTTATCAATATAGCCAAGTCCACTTGAGAAAACATAAGATAAAAAAACAGGATTAGAAACTTTGGACATTTATATTACTCTTGTACATTGTAAATGATGACCTTAACACCTCTTTGTGGGCTCTTCCAACCAAGTCTCGCAATATTAAATATATTTCGTAAATTTAAATTCAAATGGAAACTTACGTGCTATGTCAATCGTCACTTCTATGCTAATGTGTATGTTCATGCAACGAACCTCGGTAGATTAGTTTGATAGCTTCAAACTCCCAGCTCGGCCAACCTTCTTTCTGATGGCTGACAAAATTCTAGGTAAAAAGCTTCATTCGCACCACCTTTGGGCTAATAGTTATGTTGAAAAGCAGCCAGTTGCTTGGAAAGTATGTTATGTGGGGTACTGGAGTGAGAAAGCCAGGTAATACATGGGTAAATGAACTGGCTACAATGATATTAGAAATTATTGAATTAATGTACGCGTTAAAAACCCTATTTCATAAATCAAGCAAGAATTCAACGCTCAAACCATACCAATGTTGAATAATATGTCTCAAATAGCGCTTGCGAAAGTTCCCAGTTTGAGCTTTAATTTAATTAACCAAACGAAGATGAAATGGTTGTAGAGGGTTTCCTTGGTTGATGTGTACGATATTACATAACGCTTTCTCACATATAGACGCTTTCTGACGCCTCTGCTGCCGACGAGTTTCGAAAACATTGCGGCAAAAGGTGAAATTGCTCATAATGAGCAATTTCACCTTTTGCCACAAAGTTTTCAATTTTACTTGATTATTATACTTTCTTTTATGGAGATTTCCCATGTTTTTACGTTAATGTTTTCAAAAACATCTGCTGCATATTTGTTGTATGTGGGAAAGCGTTAAATAACAGCCGAACACGTTTAGTTAGGATAATAAATATGCAGTAAGTGTATGTTCACATAAAAATTGGGTTGTTGTTACTAGTACCCTGTTAAAAGCGGAATTAAACAACAAAATAGATTGTCGAAATTAGGTTAGCAATGAAAAAACGATCGTCCTAAAACGTTAGCGGCCTAAATTACACCAATCAGTCTGAACATCCAGCACCTTCCATTGGTTTTAAATATTCTGAGCCTTTCCAAAATAGTTCCACCAAAAGAACAGTCAATGATAAGTAGATCTTCGATTAGATTATAATGAACAACAGTTCATATTTCAAATGGTTTCATTCTGTGGAGTTGATTGTGTTAATCACTCCATTAATCTTCGCAACTTAAATTACAGCAATCGGTCAGAACAAGCTTTCTTCTAGTCCGGTCTAACTATATACATTGCCCACCTTTCAGTCATTATGTTTTCAATCCAGGAATCCGCCGTAACAAAGTGATTATAGAGTCGGGGATTTGGAAACGCTAGTCCCGGGTTCATTTCGACGTCAACCAATGGTCTCGCATTCTATGTGAAAAAGCAGCCAGTTGCTTGGGAAGAGTATTGTGCGGAGTACTCGTGTACTAGGAAACGCATGATTAGGTGAACTGGACTCCGTGATATGAATGCGTCAAACGGCGTCAAACCCCAATCACTCATTGGAGTGAATGCCAATGATATTGAAAGAGTTAATATATAACCTGATGAGGTATTTGTTTAACCTTTCAAATCCTCAGATGAGAAGCGTGAACGCTTTAGACCAATGTGAATTTACCATTTGGATGAACTGAAAGGGATTGTAGATAACCAAAGAGCAAGCGATAGTCACTTTCTTTTTGAGCCTAGCTTCAATAGCTCAGTCGTTAGCGACGCGGGCTGTCAATTCTGGGGTTGTGAGTTCCAACATTCTTTCTGACATTTGATAACAGTTAATGCGACACGCGTTATTCATGTTCCACCAATGGGCTAACAGTCTATGTGGAAAAGCAGCCAGTTACTTGGAAATACTGTTGTGTGGAGTACTGGTGTGGAAAAGCAAATAAACACATGAGTAGGTGAACTGGCTGCCGTGATATGACAGATATATTGTTGAAAATGACGTTAAACCCCAATCAATACTTTTTTCGCCACAATGTTTTTAAGAGTCGTCTATTGAAAACTTGTCAAGAAATGTCAGACAAATGGATTAATCAAATCAGGGGCAATAAAATCACCTTTTCGGGAGTAAATCCCATCGCAAAATTGGTTACCATATATTCACCTTGTATCAATGAAATAATTGGAAATCTCAAGGAAAGAAGATCGTGGATCAAAGAACTGAAGGTATTTATTTGATTGAACAAGTGACATAAATTACTCCCCCTCCGGCGTCCCTTGACAGTGTTCAGTGTTTCAGATATGTTATTAAGGTTGATTCACCGGTAACATGACGCATATAACGTCTTAACTGCTAATTATATCAACGCAAAGGTATACATCAAGGTTATTATTGAAGAAATCGTATTTGTACACTATTTATCCCTTTTCCCTTTATAGGCGCATGCTGACGCCTCTGCAGCAGACAACTTTTGAAAGCATGAGAGCAATTTCGCCTTTTATTTAATAAATAAACCCTTATCAATGTAGATTTTTCATTATAATATACTTTTTGGGAGAGAGATAAGCAAGGATCAAGTTGAAATGAAGAGATCTGTTGATAAAATAAGTATTTTTATATGATAGGTGAAATACCCTTAGAATCATTTTAACTTAAATACGAACATCATATTAATTTGTGAAGAAATTAATCTCAAAATCAGTTGGACCCCCCAGTCGTGGCGCAACGGTTGTGGTGGAGAGCCCTAAAGCAAGGCACATTTCATAGCTTGGTTTGTTTACCCAGGGATCATGAATAAGTGAACTGTTGCCGTGATATAATGAACATAATGTTGAAAACGGAGTAAAATCTCATTTAAACTATAAAAACAATTCAATATAATTAACACAAGTAGCCTTTGTGTCAGCTTTACCTGTCTAAATATGAAATATGGATCAAGTCAAACTAAAATTGACTCTAAGAGCTATACGAACATCAAAGATCCGGATCATCCTGCGCATACATGCAGATAGGTCACAATCCTTAATGTTTACCACATTATGGTGAACGAAAATTGCTCTGAAGTCGGGTGTATGCCGCACGACCGAAATAGTTCGGGTTCGATTCCTTTCAAAGCCTCCAAAGTCCAAATAGTAGGACATCGCAACATTCTCTTTTAGCGAGTAGTTTTTGAGTTTTCCAACCAGCAGACCTCAATGGGGATATCAATATAGGAGTTTGTTTCGCAATCGAGATAACTATGATTAGGCTAAACGGAACTCAACTCGACAAACGGATCGTGCAAGCATCTTTGAAAGCCTCTTGTTTGTTTGTTGTTTGGGTTGTTACGCTGTGTCCAACATTATTTCAGTTATATCACGGCTACAGTTCATTTATGCATTATTCATTTATCACTGACAATTACTGCATTGAAAAAAACTGAACCATTTCGAAATGTCTATAGAAGTACTTTAATTTTTGGTCCAGGTTGTTGTCCTTTGGGCGAATTCGCGAATATTTCATAGGAATTAACATACGTAGGGAGAAAAAAAAACACGTTATTTTGGTATAGTTCGATAGAGAAAATCATTATTGATTGATTCCTTACTTCAAACTCATAATTGTTCGAATACTTTGAATAAAATGGGTTGAAGCGAGGCGACCCAGAAAACTGTGTCCACCCTTGTTAATATATCTATGCATAGAGTAGGTCATATCTATTTTTAGAGGGGCAAGTTCCTGTGATTTACATGTATGCATGATCCCGGGGTAAACAAACCAGTACTAGGCTATGCAATGTACCTTGCCCATGGACACTCCACCATATCATTGCTCCTCGTGTAGGGATCGAACCCACGACTGGAAAGCAATTCTCAATAAGTGAGAGGTTACAACACAAACGAAACTTTAAAATAATGCAATTTGGTCGTTAGTCCCATTTTGTTTTAACCCTTTCCCACGTAAAGACGCTTTCTGATACCTTTTTTAAAAAACCATTCTGACAAAACAAGAAATTGCTCATGATGGGCAATACTCCTTTTGCCACAAAGTATTCAATTCTATTAAATTATAATATTTTCATTTACAAATATGTTTTTAAAAAAAGTGCCGGAAAGGGTTAAAACAAAGCCCTGAATGTTGGTTTTCGTGTGAGACAGGTAATGTTACAATGACTCCGCAAAATACGTCTCAGTGTATGAGATAAGGCAGACCTATAATATCAACAACAACACACAGCAAATTGAAACGGTATGTTATGTTGACCCCTCGAATCATATTAGAATATGGGAGATCTAGAATATATGTCACTGTCCAATTGAAGTCAAATTACGCCAAATACATGCTTCAAAATAGTCCCTAAAACCTTTGTTTGCGTAGGAATTAGTGTATACCTTCACCAGAATGCATAGAATATAATGACAATGCGTTGATTGTAAATATGTAAAGGATGCACTGGAACCGTTTGATGTGATCATGTTTGGTAGCTTTACCTTGTGTGAAAGTGAAAGCAGAGTATGTGAAAAACCAGTGTTGGCCTAACAACCCCCCCCCCCCCCCCCCCCCCCCCCCCCCCCCACACACACACACACACAACACACACAGACACACCTTTTATTTCGATTAATTTATTGTCAATGATGTAAGGTGTTCTACCCGTAGAACGTTGAGATTGATTGGCAATAAACGGTTGAAAATGGTGAATTTAAATGTAAACAAAACATTGGTGCCATAGTACCTTGAAAGTTATTGTTCCTTAGTTGTTACCAGCAAACAATGAGCATTCAAATGTAAGTATTTGAAAAGCACTTCTCAAGCTATTAAGAGATATATGACCACTGTTTAAAGTATCATTTGAAGATCCATAGTAGTATTGTTATGTACCCAAAATAAGTCGTAGGTGCAGAGTTACATCAAGAATCAAGGGAGAATGTTCCATTTAAGTGCTATGGCGAGTGTTCGCCCTTGATAACTGACTCTTTTAACGCCGAATTTCTTAAAGTATACTTTTCGATGTTCAAAAGCAGGCGACTCCATTTGTCAATTAATAAGAATTTTTGGAATGATTTGATAACTAAAAGACAAACAATGCTGATTTCCGGTGAGCCATCTTGCAAAAACCTCATTATTGGCATAAGCGCTGAAAGAGTTAAACATACTTCTGTTTTCTAAAACCATCGCTTGGATTGATTTTAACATGCAGTCTGTGAAAAATTGTTATTGCATATTTTTGACATATTTAATCTAACCCCGCTGAAATATTCTGATACCAAATACATATATCAGCCATGAACTATTGCTCTGTTTTTTACCGTTCTCATGTACTGTATAGATACGTTACCTGTCCCTATGTAAGTTAAATATATACAATGTTATGGTACAATTGTCATAGAAGTGACCATTTGTTCCCTTTGTATCATTTTTGCCGAGCCCCGATAGCGACGAAAGTGTCAAGCCGATTGTTGTGAGTTCGAATCCTAGCTCGGCCAACATTATTTCCGACGTTTGACAAATGTCACTGTGACAAGCATCATTCATCTTTCAACAAAGGGTTAACAGTATATGTAGAAAAGCAGCCAGTTACTTGGAGAAGCTATTGTGTGTAGTACTGGTGTGGGAAAGCCGAGGAACGCATACGTAGGTGAACTAGCCGCAATGATATGACTGTAAAAAAACGGCCTTAAACCCAAATCAATCAATCAATCAATCAACCTTGTCGTTTATTTATACTACAATATACAGTTCTCTTACGTTTTCGTTCGAGTCTTCACGCTGTCGAGATTCACGTATAGTACAATGTACATGGGAAGTCGTGTCGAATAAGAGTGCTTCCTGTAACTGTAGCACTGCTTAATATTTCATTTCATAAGGTCGAATTACGCAAAACAAATCCTCAGCCATGCTGATCTAGCCAAATAGTCGCTAAAAAAACTTTATTTGCGTAGAAATTAGTACATACCGTCACCAGAATGTATTTAAGATGTGGTCTTGAGTTTATATCCGTGGCAAATGCGTATAGGATGCACTGGAAATGATTGATTTGACCACTTTTAGTATTTAAACCTTGTTTGAAAGTGAAAGAAAAGTATGTAAAAAAACAGTTTCGTCCCAGCCCGATTTCGTCCAAAATGACGGTAACCATTTTCGCGGGGTTATTTCTTTCTTGCAAAATGCATGACCTCGCCCCTTTTCTGTGAATTTTTAGAACTTAGAGGTAACTGTTTTCAATGATATAGGGTGTTCTTGCTTAGAAAGTGTGACAATTTAGGGTCGAAACTTGTTGATTTTCATGGAAACAAAGAAGGAGTTTATTTGGTGTATTGTGACCTATAACAACATGACTCCCCCAATCAGAGACTAAGTATAGATAGACAGTTATTTAATGTCTGCCAGTTGCTTTATTTAACAGAATAATCAAGTTAGAATGGAATTGGAATTGCCATTTATACATTTGATGATTAATGTGTACACTATTGTAGCAAACCAACAGTTAGGTATTGTCAATAATCTAGGTAAAGCTGAATATTATGAGCCGTCCCGCGAGAAAACAAACATAATGGCCTCTGCGTAATGTATCGACCCAGATCAGCCAGCGCAGTCCGCGCAGACTGATCCGGGCAGACACATTCCGTCTCAGGAGGATTGAGGTGTAGAGTAATGATTCCTGAAACAGAACATCCACAGGAGGAGAAAAGTGTCTATCCTGGTAAGCCTGCGCGGCATGCTTAGGCTGATTCGGATAGTTACTTTACGCAGAGTACACAATGTCGGTTTTCTCGCAAGACATCTCATATGCCATTCTGAAAGACCATGTGTGCAGTCTGGTCATAGAAGCCATTAATTGAAGAACATTGACCGTCGACTTTTTGTATTCCTATTTTAAGTATATGTATTTTGAAGAGCGCCAACAGGCAATATTGTGCTAACGAGCTATCTCACCTGAAATCAGCATTGTATGCAAATTATTCAGAATCTTTTATTACATGAAAAATGAAAATGGATTGTGAACTTCGACGGGACTACGTTAGGAAAGACGGCGCTGGGAGAGTTATACAAACGCGTTACAATTACTCTTTATTATGTCTCCCCCTGTATACAGGGGAGATATATTGTTTTTGTCCTGGGCGTCTGTCTGTCCTTCTGTCTGTCTGTCTGTCTGTCTGTCTGTCTGTCTGTCCGTCTGTCCGAAATCGTGTCCGCTCCATATCTCCAAGACGGCTTGAAGGAAACTTGGCTCACATGTTCACCTCATCAAGGCGACGTGCAGAACCCGCGTCTCGACAATATAGGGTCAAGGTCAAGGTCACGCTTGAAGGTCAAAGGTTTGAGGCTTTATTTCGTGTCCGCTCCATATCTCCCAGACGGCTTGAAGGATTTTCATGAAACTTGGGTCACATGTTCACCTCATCAAGGCGACGTGCAGAACCCGCGTCTCGACAATATAGGGTCAAGGTCAAGGTCACACTTGAAGGTCAAAGGTTTGAGGCTTTATTTCGTGTCCGCTCCATATCTCCGAGACGGCTTGAAGGATTTTCATGAAACTTGGGTCAAATGTTCACCTCATCAAGGCGATGTGCAGAACCCATGTCTCGACTGTCTGTCTGTCTGTCCCAAATTTATAGGTTGGAATGTTTTGAGAGATTTTGACAGATATTTGAGGGGAGACATCTGTTTTTTGCAAAAACAATTCTAGTTATATAATACTGATAGCAAAAACAAAGAGCGGGCTCAGTTAACGTGTGGTCCTATTAACATTCAAACAGTTAAGACTCTACCGAGCCCGTATGCATACACAGTCTGACCAGATCATTCACTGCCGGTCTGTTACAAGAAGTTCCACAGATGAAGATTCCGGTGAAAAACGCTAGAATTGTAACACCTTTGATTTCATTCCAATATCCATTTATCAAATACCAAAATGTGATTGCAGTAAAAGCCCCTTTTCCCATATGAAACAAATCTGCTGGAGACGAATTTAAGAACACGTGGGACTTCTCTCTTTAAATGATAATTAAGTAGTGTTGAAAAGAATGTTGCAAAAAGAGAAATCGATCGTGATGAGCAATTATGCTGTAGAGAGGTCAGATAGCGTATGTGTGTAGGAAAGAGTCTGTAAAAGGTATGCTGTGTTCCCTAAACACAGTACAGTTATACACTGAAAGTCCTGTTTCTATAGCAACATTTTTTTGTTTGGTTTTCAATTTTTTTTATTTCCATAATACATTTTAAGTACATACTATTTTGCTACAAACATATATATATTTACAGAATTCAGTGCAAATAGTATTTCGTATATGAGAACATAATTAATAAATGTATTCTGGGAAATAATTTTTGGAAGAAATTAGGACAGATTAGATATGAAAAAGAGAAGAAGAAGATAGAAGTAGAAAAGAAAAAAAAGAGAGTTTACTGAACACCGTCTTTTAAAATAATAATCACAGTGCATCAAGCTTATTAAAGTTGAAGTTGAAGCTGGTTTCATTCCTTTTCATGCTCTTGGAGTTTGTCTTTAGCAAGTGCAATAAGTCTTTCTTTTTGAAACTATAGCAACATTTTATCAACACATACACGTCTGCATCAGACGACATTTGAAATATTGTTACAAATTCGCAGTAATTACTCACCATGAGCAATTTCTCGTTCTCAACTATATTCAATGGTTGTACCTAAATTTCTAGAGTGATTTCATTAAAATGTTTCCAAAGCTGTCTGCTGCATGATTTGTTCGGCAGTTATAATATTTTATATTACGAATAATTTCCTTTTCAAACAATGTTGTTCATTAAAGGATATCCTACTGGAAGTACATGTACGTCTGACCGTCTGTTCCATCTTTAACCTGGTGTGATACGTTTTAATATTATTATATTGTTCACTTAGAATTTGCTATAAAAATGTTTAAAATAATTACGAAAATGCATTATACGCATTTAAAGCATTTCTGCTTTACCGAAATATGTTAGAGCCGTCTGCTGCAGATGCATCTAATACCATTGTATTGAAGGAAGGCATGACTTGTCATCAAGACTTTATTTGATGTTCTGTGTTGGAACTATAAACTACATTCTACGTTTAATCAGAGACATATAAAAACATGTCTCTGGTTTAATGCCACATATATAAGGAGACAATAAATAATCGAGAAACAACCCTTACCGCACCCCTTTGTCCAGTTACTATTAAAATAGTACCATTCACAGCTCGATTTTAGCACATTGTTTTGCTTACAGCACCGCATGGTAGAATAGAACTGATTTACAATTATTTTCCATTTTATTGTTGTAGCAAAGGCACGTTTTATACATATTGTGTATATTTCATTCTGATTTTAAAATCATATGTTTATATTGAATGTGCAAGTATTGCATGCGTTTAAGGCATACATTGTAGTTGTAAGTTTTTGAAAAGTTTATCGAAAAAGGAGACATGGTAAGTTTGAAATATTGATAGTGAAAAGACATGAATAATATTCGAATCGCTCGATAATGAATCAATTCACACGAACAATGGCAGTCGGGGGTTTTGATTTAATGACATCTACGTTCAAATCGAAAACATGTATACTTCGTTTTGGGCCGTAACATAACACTTCTTGGACGCTCGTAGAGGACGAACTGGAAATATGATGATCAGTCTGCGCGGAGGCGACCACTGTTCCGGATATTTGCTGATCGCAACATCTCAAATGTCAATGTTCGTGATAAATGACCAAACCTTTTGCGCTAGCCAATTTGAACTATGGTGTACGAAAATGAAATGTATCGCAGTAATTTCGTCTGTGGAAATGACCTTTATGCGCATCCATGATGAATCGAAGCACTCGAAGTTATAGTGGGACGGTTGTGTACATACATTTGCAACCGCCTGTTTGACCTTTATTTACGTATACATGTACCTACACAACCGTCCTTCCACTACGTTCAGTGCGTTGGCCCACCACCATTTTCATCACAGCATCTGTTTGGCGTGAAAATTACTCCGCTTTGAACTAGTTTCGGAGGAGCTGCCTGTGTTATTAGGAACGTAAACCCGTTTATTAATTTGCAGTTTGTTGACTCTAGAACGGATGTCTGTCGACAACCGTCCCAACAAATAAAATGGATACCGCTTAAAATAGGTTTCTTGATACATTATATGACTTATTGGCGAAAAATGCAGAGCTAGATCAGAATCCGCGGGAACGCTGGCTGATCTGGATCTATAGTGGTTGCAAAAGAATTATGGTTGGTTTTTGATTTCGTAGAGCACCGTTCATTTACGTAAGTGCTTTCTCAGTAAAATTGGTTAGTCTAAGAATTATTTAAAGTTTTAATCGAGGGGGCTTTTGGAAACGTGTTAGGGTTTGTATAAAACAAAATCCTTACGTTGAAGTGTTAGATGTATTTCATTGTCCAAAGTATGATGAAATAAGAACTATTATTCCTATTCAGCTGGTATACAAGCGACAACAACATTACTTAATTTGTATTCATTGCTACATAAAGACAATCCTGATGTCTAAAAGAACTTTCATATTACATCTATATGTTTGATAAGGACATAATTGTTAGCTTATTATACCCCCAGATACATAGTATATGGGGGCTATTTAGGAGTCACGCTTGACGGTCGGTTTGTTTGTCGGTCGGTCGGTCGGTTTGTCGATCGGTCCGTTGGTCTGTGGACATTTCTTGTGAAAACTCTTTCTCAGCAACCCTTGATCAGAATTCAATATAACTTCACAAGAATGATTGATACCAAACCTAGTTGTGCATATTGTCGGCGTGTTGCACTGGAATTATTTTTAAATGAGTTATGGCCCCTTGAATTTCTCATACATATGTATATATTGTCAGGCATCACCTTCAGTGATATTTCTAGTTCATATCAATTAAATCGAATACTTTGTAATATGAAACGGTGGCCTAAATACTTTCAATAAATATTTGTCATTGTCATATGCACCGGTCTCGGAAAACATGTACCGGTAATATAGGTTATACTGGTTATTTACCAAGGATATACAAATAAATATTGTATATAAAGTACAAAGTTTGCTGGTAATGTTAAATGAGGCGTAAAATAAAATACAACTCGCAGTGTGTGTATACCACGTGACTTTTGACGTCATATTTGCATGGTCAGACAGCAATAACTGCTCTTGATAAGAATGTAAAAACAATGGTAACTTTTTTATTTCTTCACACTTTTTAACGAAACATAGCGCAGTCTACGCCGCTTACAATATCCTATCTTCGGATCTGTACAGGAGTTTGATTGGTGGTCTATACTCCGTTGAAAGACCGGAGATAGGGCTCTCTTAGCGGCGTAGACTGCACCATGTTTCATTTAAAATGATGAAGAAATAAAAAAGTTACCTTTGTTTTTACATCTAAACCGAAGTAAAATATTTCTGTCCGCCGTAGCATTTGTGACGTCAAAGTCACGTGGTATACACGCACTGACTCATCTTATATGCTGACAAGATTGTGACCGTAGATGAAGTATCGTTTTGATACGGATTCAACCCTCACCTTATTGTATCCGTTAATCCGTTGCCCTATTTGTATGTGTCTCCGTTTTGGTTAGTGTTCCAATACAAACATTTCAAATACGCCCGTTTCATTTGAAAAAAATCTTTCTCGGGAATATTGTAAACGTCCAAAAAGTCAGATATATATAATCTGTACACACAATATTGGCTGATGTTTACAAATATCTCTGTTAATATCTAAAACATAAACCCATCTAAACCAATTGCAAAACAAAAAAACAAGTATGCAATGCCTCATCATTTCTATCGATTTAAATCATAATAATGTATGTAGACAGACAGCGATGCCATTGGTCTGGTTTTCCGAAGGAATAGTCTTCGCATATGCAACATGTGGAATTCATCGCTAAGCACGTTACGAAGTTGCAACTTTCCTAGAACAATGATTTCACTTTGTTTTCAGAGCTGCACCTAACTGTAATATTTATTTTTGTTTAACAGCTGTACAAAAGGTGACGAAAGTGACTCGTTATCCTTCTCAAATTACCTGAACTCCGAGGACCGGAAGATGCCTCGATACTGCGGTCTGAGTCTCCCGGGAATGGTCCAATCAGATTCCTCGTTTTTCGTCGTGACTTTCCGGTCGAACGAGGTTTTTGACGCAAAAGGCTTTAAAGCAATTTACAACTTTATAAGTTCAGAAGGTAATACTTTTATCTAACCTATTTCAAATTAAAAAATCTTGGTACAAAACGCACGATATACATATATTTTGAAAACATAGAGCTGAAATATGCTCATTTGAAATAAGATTGAGAAAAGCGCCAGGGAAAACATCCTTAACGTTGATATCACAGGGATTGAAAAATATCTGCCAACGCATTTTCATGCTAAAAAGCCAAATGAACACTGCTTTTCAGAAGTTTCATGTACTTTTCCATGTCCAATTAGCGAACAATGCTGAGTCAGATCAGGCTCCGTGGATGTGCTGACTGATCTGGTTATACACTGGACGAAAACGTCATTAGGTTGATCTTCGCAGAGCACCGCTAAATCAAATGTTCAGAAATCAAATGTCAGAAATTTGTAAACTTTTAAAAAAGGTCGCTGTATATATAATTATGGCGGTGTTCCTATTGTGAAAAGAAACCAATCCTAGTAATGTTCAGACTTCATGCACAATGCATAAATCTAATTAAATGGAGTGCCATTAAAACAGCTCAGCACCAGATAAAAAGTGGGATTTATTGTTATTTCTGTACTTGGACCGAAGTCTAGATTACCGAAAGCGTAAGAACCTAATGGATATCAACCATTTGGTAACGTACTTAGGGAACACCATACAAACATGGTCATTAGGTGTTAAGCGGCCGGCGAAGATACATATTACCTTTTGTCCCACGCAGTCTTATCATAATCTTCCTTATGTACATGTACTCTCAGTTTAATTAAGCATCATTGGATTCCCTGTAACAGCTACGAGCAAAGATCGAACTACACAAGCATGTAGTTAAATCAAAGTTTGCGTTAATTTGAAAATATTGATCTGTTGTTCTTGTGGCGTGTTCCAGTGCGACTGTAGCCCATCATATAATAACACATGAATCATAACAATCTCATTTTGTTGAATGCTTCTCAACAATCTAGGCATCATTGTTATTGATTCACACAACGGGAAACCCGACCTTTGAAAGAGATATCTGACTAACAATGATTGATACGTGAGACGCGCTTTACGAAAACCGACCTTCTGATTTTTAGTTATATGAATGAACATAGTAAATGAAAGTGCATTTTTTGCACTAGTAATCCGTGTTTGGCCTGGAGAATCATATTATGTATTTTAGTACTCGGTGTTATAGCGGTTGAAGTGTCCAACTCAGGTGCGGGACCTCGCGAGTTCTATCCCCGGTCGGGTCATACCAAATACTTTAAAAATGGTAGTTATGGGTGCCCTCCTGGGTGCTCAGGGTTGTTGGGTTAGCGTTACAACTGACTGGCTGGTGTCAGGATAAATGGACCATTATTACTGATAATTTAAACAGGAAATGCCGCGATATAACTGAAACATTTTTGAAAGCGAAAGTAAACACCACACCAAGTACTTCATTGTGAACAGTGAATATACTTATCCGACTGCGTTTAGCCGCAGACTGATCTTGGTATTCGTTTGTCGCAGACTCAGGAAAAGACCAGCAGTGCTTTCATAAATCATAACTCACTTCTCATAAACAGAGATCAAATACCTTGAAAAATGCAGTAATGGCTCCCCTCCCTGGCGATCAGGGTTGTTGTGCTAGCATAAAGACTGACTCGCTGGAGTCAGGATAAATGGACAAGTAGTACTGGTAACTTACACAGGAACCACCGCAATATAAACTGAATCATTGTTGAAAGCGGCATATTCGTCGGTCGTAAACTCGTGAAAGGTCTAGCCTTGCGTTCAGAAAAAAAATAGTTTAAGCTTAGCAACTTTTCGCAAAGCACTTTTCACACACAGACTACTAAATAACGAGGAATAAACTAAATATTTCAAACCTTTATTTCTCTTATGACAGCGGTGAAACCACTTATCCAGAAGTCCAGAGAAGGAGGGATATTCAGCTATTTTCCCCACAATTTATCTCTTATTGTTAAAGCAAACCCTTTGTTGTGTGTACTCAAAAGAATCGTCTCACTGAGACGATTCTTTTGAGTACCCACAACATAGGGTTAGAGGGTCAATTAAGGAATTTAGAACATGCAAAACGCCCCTTATCTAGAGCTTTGCTTATCTGATTGCAGCTACATTCTGGATCTAACTTGATCTTTCTTGGTCGTATATAATTTCATATAGCTTCTGACAGAGATGAATGTGCATACGTTTTGACCAGATAGCAAGCGCGCCCGTAAAAAACCGTACACGTTGGCATTTCTGAATAGTGTAGGTTCAGAATAGCCTGTACATCTACTCTGTCATGACAGAACAGTCATGACATGCTTGTGTTAGTAACATTTTAAAAACCGTGTAGATCTTTATCAGATGGGTAGATGCTCAGGCTAATATGGACTTCGCTGTTCCAAAAAGTCAATGCGTACATTTTCATCCAATTCATTTTCATCACTCATGTAATTTAAACTTTAACTTATTTGTGTTTCAGAAAACGACGAAATTGAAGCACAGCCAACGACGCAAGACGACTCCAATCATGCCTGCCGTCTAGCGGCACCTACCACATTAGTGACATCTTTATTATGTGTTTTCGTGTTTTTCATTCTCAAGCTGTGATACAACATGTTATAATAGAAATGTTACTTAAAATGTGCGTGTTATGGAACAATTTGGCCTCGAGACATGTCAGTCAAGTCTGATTAGCCCTTTTCCTGATATAAACTATTAAACTCGTTTGAATGGTGTCAACTGGAAATATGGTTATACTAGGCTAATAAATGGGTATACGTCCACTTTGAAATTGAAAAAAAAAATCAACCGTACAGTGTGTTTGCCTTTGACCTACATTTGTTTTTCAAAACAATATGTATAATCGTATTTGGAAAAGGGTTAAGTAAAGTCGGTTTTTCACCAAAAAGAAAGGAGTTTATCGGACACAAGGTTGTGTATGGCTTAATTGGTAGACTAAATCTGATGTAACCGAACCGGCGGCTGGGACGTAGATTGGACAGCCAATAATCCATTCCAGGAAAGGCGAGACGAAATCTGTAACGGATTTCAACTCAGAGAGTAATGTGATCCGGGGACCAACTGACACAAACAAATGTCGGACGATAGACTAAATCTGACAATGGGAACCAAGGTTTCATCTCAAAATCTTTTTATAAGAACATTATCGTGTGCATGTAGTAGCAGTAGGCAAGGGTCTATCAATTGCTAGACCCTTTTAGCGGTATATAAAAAACATTAAAAGAAATGCAGCATATGCTTTGAAATATTAATAACCATGTTTGGTAGGTGAGGTTGCGGAACATGCAAAATTGTTTTTCGTGCACAATAGTTTTTTGTTGACGTTCATGATGTGTACTTTAAAGCTCTTTTGTATGTTGATAAACCCTTTCCTGAATACAACAAATCTGCAGCAACAAAACAATCTTGGTAAACATGTGAAAAAATCTTCATAAATAATGTTTATTGAATAAAGTTGAAAACACTGTGGCAAAAGGAGAAATTGCTCATTTTGAGCAATTTCTCCTTTTGTCACAGTGTTTTAAAAATCGTCTGCAGCAGATGGATAAACAAGCGTCTATATGAAGGGAAAGGGTTGACGGGTTACATTCAATTTAATCTCGACTAGGGAAAATGGACCCACTGGCAATGTTTCCCGTTTAGTATCAAGCGTCAAGTGTCTACTGGATGACCTTCTAGTAGGAATGTGAAGCATTGATCAGATTGTGAGATTATGTGGACTGTTCTGTATCCGCAAACTTAGTAAATGACCGACCCTATGTCTGCGTCGAGACTCAATATATTTTAACCCTCTTCCCACATATAATAAATCTGTAGAAAGACGACCTTGAAAACATCTAAGCAAATCATTAGAAATTCTCTAGTATTGGAAGTGTAGTTATTGAATAGAGTTGAAAACATTGTGGTAAAAGGAAAAGTGCTCATTATGAGCAATTTTTTCCTTTTGTCACAACGTTTCCAATCTCTAGTATTGGAAGTGTAGTTATTGAATGGAGTTGAAAACATTGTGGTAAAAGGAAAATTGCTCATTATGAGCAATTTTTTCCTTTTGTCACAATGTTTCCAAAAGACGTCTGCTGCAGAGGCGACAGAAAGCGTCTGTATGTTGGAAACGGCTAAATGACTGGACATAATTCTTGTTCTTCAAATCAATGGATATATTTCGGTATGTTTAAAAAAGAAACGCTTGATGACGTAGTATTAATTCTATATTAATGTACATGTTCTAATACTATTATACTGTTATATATAAATGATGGAGGTTATATGATTAATTATGTTAGACAATTTAAAAAAAAAAATCCCTTTTGTGACCACAGTCTGCTTGAATAAATCGTGTCTTTTTTTTGTAAAATAATGAGGAATTGTTCTGAGACAATTTCTCGTCTTTAGAAATGTCTCCTGTTTTCGCATTTGTTTTTTCATTTATATCCTTTGTATTAAGACAATGTTAACATTTTCCCTCATACATACGATTTCTGACACAGGTCTTTGTTACAGATGATGTTTTAAAGCATTGTGGCAAAAGGAGACATTGCTCATGATGAGTAATTTCGCTGTTTGCCACAGCGTTTTTTACTTTATCCAATAAGTGTTCATTCATTTACAGAGAGTTTTCATAAATTTGACTAAATGTTTTCAAAGTCTTCTGCTGCAGATGTGTTGTATGTGGAAAAGGGTTAATGCGGTTCCATTTTAATATGTGTTATTGAAATGAGCAGTGCGCCATGAAAATCTGCCTATGATAGGTTTAGATCAAGATTTGCTCGCCTATCAATGATAAGTTTAGATCAAGATTTGCTTGCCTATCTACGATAATTTAAGATCCGGATCTGCTCGCCTATCAATGATAAGTTTAGATCCAGATTTGCTTGCCTATCTACGATAATTTAAGATCCAGATCTGCTCGCCTATCTATGATAAGTTAATATCCAGATATACTCGCCTATTTATGATAAGTTTAAATCAAGTTCTGCTCGCCTATCAATGATACGTTAAGATCAAGATCTGCTCGCCTATCAATGATAAGTTAAGATCCAGATATACTCGCCTATCTATGATAAGTTTAGATCCAGATCTGCTCGACTAGCTATGATTAGTTAAAGTCCTGAGCTGCTCGCCTATCTTTGATAAGTTAAAATCCAGTTCTACACGCCTATCTATGATAAGTTTAGATCCAGATCTTCTATATTTGACATGTTTATATCCAGATCTGCTCGCCTATCTTTGATAAGTTTAGATCCAGATATGTTCGCCTAGCTATCATAAGTTTAGATACAAATCTGCTCGCCTATCTTTGATAATTTAGATCCAGATCTGCTCGCGCAACCCTGCAATCTGAACCCAACGCACAATTGTTGCTAGAGGTTTCTCGAAACAGTCTGTAATTAATCGGCGAAAGTGTTGATGCAGATCAGACTGCGCGAATGTGCAGGTTGACCAGGATCTACCATGCTCGCCAATACCTTAAGGTTTGTTATCATTGAGCACATGTCAAACTTTTGATTCACTAGTGTTACCATTGACTGAAGAATTGCAATCAATCTACTTCCGCGTTTGGTCTATTTTTTTGTTTCTTAGTTTTGATCATCAGGATGTATGCGCGGTTTACATTGAGAACAGTGAAGATCCGTGTGAGACTGCGCTCATGCACAACCAGATCATGATCTTCGCTGGTCGCAAAGTCCGAGTGTGTGTGATGTGGTCTATACGTAAATATAATTAATAAAAAATGGAGTAATTAAAATTATATTGGATAGAAAAGGTTAGAAATCAACTTCGAGTGTATTGAGTGCATCGGAAGTGGATTTAGTGGATTTTAAAATCGAACTAGTAATGGTAATTATTACGGCGCATGTCGATTTACGTATGAAATAGCATGTGTATATAGTTTGAAAGCAGAAACACCAATCATACAAACATGTATTGATTGACACAAAGTGAATGAAAGTTATTTATTTCTGTTTGAACATCATCGATTTTAAGTGCGCTTAAAAATCGATTTTTCTTATTATCAAATCATTGTTATTCGTATATCGCACACCAAAGATCGATTTTCAAAGTAAATCAAGCATCGATATTAAGTACATCGATGATTGATTAATAAACGTGCGCAGCATCATTGGTATTTTGTACATCGGCCGAAGTCGGTTTTCGTATTTCAAAGTTAGGCCTAACACGTGTAAATTAGCATTATCATTGTTTGCATCAGACTTTAAGCGGACTATCCAACGATTATGACGTAATCGATAATTATTAGTTTAATGTATCATTGTTATCTAGATAGATCTGTATACAGTCGACTCACCATAATGCGAACATGTGAATTGTTTTATTTCGTTTAACTCTTTCAGCGCCGAATTGTTTAAAGTAGGCTCTTCCATGATCAAAATCGGGTGTGTCCATTTCTCAATTTATGAAAGGTTTGGACTACCCGGCTAACTAAAAGTCAAACAATGCTGATTTCAGGTGAGACAGCTCGTTACGAGCTGACTCACCTGAATCTGCATTGTTTGCAGAAACCTCACTATTGCCTGCCTGTGGCGCTGAATGAGTTAACTCAAAAAAATATGTTGAACGAATCTGGCTTCTGAAAACTGCATATCAACAGTTCTGATTGGTTATACGAGCAATGAGAACTGCCGTTGTGCTGTTTTCTTCATATTATTTTATCACTGGATCGCTTTTCATAAATAAAATATGTATGCATATGTATGAATCTGACAATACATTACGGAATTTAGTAGAAAACAGATCACTCGAACATGTCGATAACTGAAAGAGAAATGTAAAAGTCTCTTTCGAGTCATCTGTTTGTGTGTGACAAGAATCAGTGGGTATCGCTTTTATTAAGTTGTATTAGTTGGCAATGTTGGTTTCCTTAGCCGGGCATCACGGGCTTTGTCGCAGCATACGTCGCCACACGAAAATCGACCCTTAAGACCAGCGAAGGTCCAGTTCACCTGGATCTTTAAAGCATTCAAAGTACAGTCATGACCAAAAATATATTTCGTTCGTATTTACTATTAATTTGAAAACTTTCCAGGGTCGGAGTTCATGTGACGTTGCCGCAATTGAAAAGAAAAAATGTATTTTAAATAATTAACAATTGGAACCTGTTTTAAAATAGCATACACTAAGTAAGGTATAGTGAATTGATAACATAGTGGGAAAGAAAACCAAAATATATGTACAATTGGTAGAGGAAAAACTATTAATTTTTAAGTTTGTTTTGCGTTGGTGACACTGCTTTTTCTGTGACAGTAATATTTAAATCATGTTTTACCCTAGAAATTGTGTTTAGAAAAGATCATGCTGCTGGTGTGCCTAAAAAGCAACCGTTTTACCTGATACAGACGACTTTTGGCTCCTCTGCAGCGGACAAAAATTGAAATTTATTATTATTATTTTTTATTATTTATCAGTTGTGAGTGTTTATCTCCAATAGAATTGTTTAAGCGTGTACAGGATTTGACATTTTAGTATCGCCTTCTTTGAATTTTTGTTTTAAATATCTGCACATTGGAATGCATCGATTTCATAAAGAGTTAAGCAGTTTGTAGAAAAGCGAGAAGGTCTCGTTTTGGAGAATGTCTACGTTTTCCTTATTGTTTTTCAAAATCCGTCTGCCCACTAGCAGGGAAAATGTAATTAAGAAGAATCTAAAATAACACACCTTGTTTACGTTAAATACGCACTGAAAGCAAACCATGTTTCGCGAAAACTAACTTCTTTTTGCTGAAACGTAAGGGGTTTTCGTGCATAACTGTAACTTTTTGTGTCGTGTGTTTTCGCGACATATGTTTCGGTTTCAGTGTGTATTGAACACGCGGCATTTATTCAGACATTAACAACAACAACATTTTAGCTACGTCATTCGGAAAAGGGTCTTCTTACATTCCCCAATGTTCGAATCACATGAATGGGACTGAAACGGTTATTAGTGTGTATTTAGTCAAGAGTCTTTCATCCACAGTAATCTAGATGATGTCTAAAAACAATATGAGAATATTCTTATTAGTCTAAGGTTCGTTTGGCACGTGCTTACCGTGACTAACCAGATTCATCTCTGTCCACCGTAATGCTGCATAGACATAACTTCATTCTCCGAAATGTAGCACTCGCTTATTGTACGCCAATATACCTTTAAATGGGAACCCTCCTTTAATGGAGAGTCAATAAGACCCAAAATCAATTTCAAAAATTATACTAACGTTTGCATGTGTCCTGGCACGTCCATGTTTTAACTCTTTCAGCGCCAAGAGTAATATTGAGGTTTTTAGCAAACGATACTGATTCAGGTGAGTCAGCTCGTAACGAGCTGTCTCACCTGAAATCAGCATTGTTTGGCTTTTATTCATCTAAATAGTCAAAAACCTTTATTACATGAGAAATGGAATCGCTCGATTTTGAACATGGAAGAGTCTACTTTAAACAATTCGGCGCTGAAAGAGTTAAAACGGACAGAGAAGTATCTGGTTAGACCGTGTGTAATGCGTAAGCTCACCCGAATGTAGACCGTTTACAGATGTAACAAGACCCCGTTCCAAATTACGGGGCTCATTCTCTTTCGGGTTATAAATACGTTTGTTAAACAAGTAGTCACGCGTATATGACCCAATCTTACGGGCGAACAATATCTGATTGTTCGTCTTACTTTTAATTAAAGTGCTTAATTTGTAGTAAATGTATTTAGTATTTTTGGAATTCCCCGCATTCATTTGTTAATAAGCATATATCAATGTACATTTGCAGTAATGTAATCTAATTACGGATATATTAATGTGTTTATTCATTTGATTTTTCTTTCATTTAAATGGAATTACATTTGAAAATAAAAAAAATATCTTTTATTTGTTGATTGGTGTTAATGCCTTCTTTAAACCTACCAGACATATCGAAAAAGTCCAACAAGATTTTTTTTGTCGTAAATCTGAGTCGAGTATTTTTGTTAATCTCAGTCTTTTTTTTTAGAAGAAACTGTATTACAGAGTATATACGATCGGCACTATTGCCACTTGAACAATTATCGATCCAGATCAGTATGCGTTAATCGTGTGGCCTAATTTTGTTTTGAAAAGTATTTTACAACGCTTCAAAATTCGTCTTCATGTTTTGAACGGTTCAACGAAACTCAACCCCACTCCAAAGATACATCAAGTTATATACGCCGAACAAGACGTCATCGTGTCTTATCTTATCTCCGTTCGGACGTCACATAAATGGATAGGTTAGTTATATATTTCATTTAAGTGTCACGTTATACATGTAATAAATATATACAATTGATTAGCATAACAGTTTAAAACTCACATTTATAGGCAATACTTGTACATATTAAAGGTAATACCCAGCCATACAAATGGCTTATGAGTCACTTGAAATTCATAAATATAAGTACTAAAAAGGACTGTTAATAAATGATAGTATAATAAATATAAATATAAATATACATTAAACTTGATTGAACCATATATACTATTTCAGATCGTTTTAAATAATAATCGTGTATGTATATATCAGATTTCTTTATGAGTCTTTTATTATTTAGTCGTTGGCAAAATGTCATATCTAAAAGGTCAGAGACACAATTCTACTACCGTTATTATAAAATAAAAGTCACGAGTGACAATATTTGCTACATGCAAACGGTAAACACAATGTTGCTATCATTCTAACTATTCTTATACGCTACATACTATGAGCCGTTCCACGAGAACACCAACATTGTGGACTCTGCGCAAAGTATCGACGCGGATCAGCCTAAGCATGCCGCGCAGGCTAACCCGAACACACACTTTTCGCCTCCTGTGGATTTTCTGTTTCAGGAATCATTACTCTTTACCACTATTTTCCCTGAGACGGAAGGTGTCGGCACGGATTAGTTTGTGCGAACTGCGCAGACTGATCTAGGTCGATACATTACGCAGATTCCATAATGTTGGTTTTCTCGTGGAACAGCTCATATTATATTCATGCTTCATAATATTATATGTAAGCCCTTACCCGCATACAAAATATCTGCAGCAGACGCCATTGTTCGATGGAGTTAAAAATGTCGTGGTGAAAGGCGGAAATTGCTTCGTTGAGGCTTCCTTTCAACCAGATCGATGAGAATGCAGTTCCCCTTACGCGCCTTCATATAGTAATACATAGGGAGCGTAACAAATGTCCCTATACAGTATGTCATTTAACAATGACCATGTAAATCCATCCATACTCTCACTAAATATAAGTGTGCTGGATCGGTACCTTTTACACTTAAAAGTACTTTGATTTTTTTGTTTGTTTTGTGAAGGAGCAGTTATCGTTCTTTCTTTTCGCCCACCATGTCAGTCAAATTGTTTTTCTGATTTTGAATTTTGAACAAAATAATCCGACTGACATGGTGGGCGAAAAGAGATAACGATAACTGCTCCTTCACAAAACTGAAATCAAAGTACTTTTAACTCTTTCAGCTCGTAACGAGCTGTCTCACCTGAAATCAGCATTGTTTGCCTGGTATTCATCAAAACAGTCAAAAACTGTTATTGCATGAGAAATAGAGATGCCCGATTTTAAACATGGAAGAGTCTACTTTATACAATTCGGCGCTGAAAGAGTTAAGTGTAAAAGGTACCGATCCAGCACAATAAGGTAACACGAGTTTCTACCCAACGGTTCCAGACTAAACAAATGTGAAAACGTCCTTTGATCTCCAAATCCGACATATGCTTGGCTAACCCTTTCTCACATAAAGACGGTTTCTAAATTATTAAAAACAGTTAAAATCATTTCTGCTAAAGGAGCAATTTGTCCTTTTACCACACTTTTGGAGGCGTTAAATTATACTTTCATTCATAAATATTTGATCCG
Organism: Serripes groenlandicus; assembly: GCA_031761405.1. NCBI lineage: Eukaryota > Metazoa > Mollusca > Bivalvia > Cardiida > Cardiidae > Serripes > Serripes groenlandicus. Next base: position 864,763 of record JASEVX010000046.1, on the reverse strand, counting down.
TTGTGCGTTCCAACTCTTCTGCTTCAAAATTGCGTGAATGTGGTTAAGGGGTAGTTCCGAGAATTGATTGGTTTCTGACCATTTTAACTGCCTGACCACATAAGCATAGCACATATTTTTTTGAAGCCACTTTTGGGGTAATAGTATTCAATTTCCATGTGCAATTTCATACAAAGGGGCAATTTGTATATTTTCCAATAGACGTGCTCATTTTACAGTATTACAGCAATGATGTTACGTAGCACTTTTCTATGGAAGCCCTGGAGGGCAATTTTGACTTGCGACTAATGACTTGCAACTTTTGAGTTATGTCCTGTATCTCTATCTGTCTGTCTGTCTCCCTCTCTGTCTCTCTCTATATCTGGCTTTCTTTCTCTCTCCATCTATGTATGTGTATGCCTCTGTGTCTCTCTGGCTCTCTCAATATGTATATATCTCTCTGTTTGTCTATGTCTCTCTTTGTCTGTCTCTGTATCTCTATATGCATGTCTCTGTCTGTCTCTGTCTGTCTGTCGGTCGGTCGGTCGGTCGGTCTGTCTGTCTGTCTGTCTGTCTGTCTGTCGGACAAGGAAAGTTTCGCCAACACATTTTAACAGTTATAAGATTATTTCTGATTAACCAAAAATCGCCCGAGAGATTTTTATTTAAAAGATATATAATTTTAAACACATGTTCGTCTTGCATTTGCCGAAATTTCAAGAATATATATAGAGCCGATTTTTAATAAATCATAATGCAGGTAAACGTCTGTCGCGCTTCGGAACGTTCACTGCACAAATATTAGATAGATACGCATCTAGTGTAGGTAATAAAATTCACACCACATGTTTTCATTACAATCATCAATTTCAATCTTTTATGTACCCGCTTTCCCCCCTAGTAAATAATGGTAGGTTGTATTTATTTGCTTCTCTTTAAAGATTCAAAGTAGATACTATATTGCAATTTATATAGTAAATACATTAAAAATACAACAAAAGAATAAGGTCCGTGAAGTTAGGTTGACGAGTGACGAATTGACGGGTGACGAACTGTGACATTTT
>JASEVX010000046.1:787374-863520 GCA_031761405.1 Serripes groenlandicus | reverse complement strand
TATGGATGAATTAAAAGGGAACTGGACATAAGCTGTTCCCCAAAACAAGCTTGAATGAAAGGAGATCACAAATCATAAACAATTAAACGTTGCGCAGGTCACGCAAAAACCAACGTACGGGACTATAAGCCCAATGAAGAGCCAGATAAGCATGCAGATCATCGCACTCTCATCAGGATGTTCTGTGTTTGCCATAAAGTCGTTTACGTATCCTCAAAGTCGTCTCCAGGGAACACTCAGGACAAAAATCGGACGATATACATTGAAAGATGTAATTTGATCGTAAACCAAACCCCGGCGACCGGTGTTCGTAGGATGTTGCCCATGACCTCATGTTACCTGATATGGAATGTACAGTAACACAATTCACCGAACTTCTCACTTATTTAGATGCTGTTCTATAAGTTTTTATTTCGACGCAATAAAGCGTTCTCATTCGACACTATCACATATACTTTATCCTAATATGTTTTTTACGAACCTACCGGTGTAACGTGAGATTGTGTATGTCTTTGAAATTGTGTATGTCTGTGATATTGTGTATGTCTGTGAGATTGTGTATGTCTGTGAGATTGTGTATGTATTGTACAAAGGCGCGTGCGCACCGGAAGTACAACACAGCCTGCATGAAAGCCGTGACATCTCTACAATTTCACGCTACACCGGTACCTAACCCTTTGACTTTGGCAAACTATTTTGTATGAATGATGTAAACTATGCTCATAAAACGAGTATTATATAATATAATGAGTAGCGTTAAAATTAGACCAGTAGCAGAGTGTACGAATGTGAAGTCTGATTTTGGTTTAACATTGTATATATATATTGTGTAAAGCAACGCACGCACATTTTGTTTAAAGCAGGGTAAGTGTTGAGTTTTAATGATCGGCCACACTAAAAACGAAGTATCCCATATCTTATCCATCTACAAATATTGGTAACTGTAGCCACACGTATTTATTGACAATAGCATACAGAACAATGTGTCGGTGGACAGAAGCCCTGCCTACAATTCGTAATGCACCAGTATTTTAATGCTGTAATTGCCTGATAAGTTGAAGTTACAATACAGTCACATATGTTTCCTACATCTGAGCAACCATTGCTACAAGTTTGTCCGCTTGCAAATGACGATGAAGTGGTACTGGACGTCGACATTGTAGTTGAAGTTAAACTAGACGTGGGTGCAGTTGAAATAGTCGTAGGTGCAGTTGATGTAGACGCGGATGAAGTTGAACTCATTGATGATGACGTTACACTAGACGTCGGTGGTGCAGTTGAGGTAGATATGTGTGCAGTAGAAGACGTTGGTGAAGTTGAGCTGGACGTTCGTTCAGTTGAACTAGACATGGATGAAGTTGAACTTAACGTAGTATCACTTGAGGTTGGTGAAGTAGAACTAGACATGGATGAAGTTGAACTTAACGTAGTATCACTTGACGTTGGTGAAGTAGAACTAGACATGGATGAAGTTGAACTTAACGTAGTATCACTTGACGTTGGTGAAGTAGAACTAGACATGGATGAAGTTGAACTTAACGTAGTATCACTTGACGTTGGTGAAGCAGAACTAGACATGGATGAAGTTGAACTTAACGTAGTATCACTTGACGTTGGTGAAGTAGAACTAGACATGGATGAAGTTGAACTTAACGTAGTATCACTTGACGTTGGTGAAGTAGAACTAGACATGGATGAAGTTGAACTTAACGTAGTATCACTTGACGTTGGTGAAGTAGAACTAGACATGGATGAAGTTGAACTTAACGTAGTATCACTTGACGTTGGTGAAGTAGAACTAGACATGGATGAAGTTGAACTTAACGTAGTATCACTTGACGTTGGTGAAGTAGAACTAGACATGGATGAAGTTGAACTTAACGTAGTATCACTTGACGTTGGTGAAGTAGAACTAGACGTAGTAGCACTTGACGTTGACGAAGTTGACCTAGACTTAGTAGTAGAACTTGACGTGGGTGAAGTTGTAGTAGACGTTGTAGAACTTGACGATGATGATGGTGTACTTGTTGAAGTCGAACTCATGATGACGGACATCGTAGTTGAATGCGCGGTCGACGAAGAGGAAGCAGAATGTGTAGAAGAACCAGATGATGTATTATCCAAAATCGCAATATCTGCACAATTCATGAAGGTTTCTTGTGGTCCACAGCCAATACAACCTGTCTCATTGGGCCAACTACCCCAGCTATTACCTAAAATTACATTATATATATTACTTTATCAAAATAGTGAACGGAATGTGAAATTCCCGGAAGTATCCGGATTATTTAACAATCATTTGCGATGCATTTGGTCTTTGATACAGCAGCGTCTTGCGATTTGGTGTCTGAGTGTTTTTCCAGTTTGACGTCATTTGAAGCTACATCAGCGACAAACTAGTGGGGTTTCACCTCTAATGTTCTGTCTGATTTAGATATACAACCATCATATTAAGGCAGAGAGTCCAAACTCTGGTGAGACTGTCCGGTTGAACAGGTTAAGCTGAATTTTCACTTAAATGTTTTTAACAAAGTCGACTATTCCATGTTGAAATTTGAACCAATTCCCTTTTCATCCCAACAAGAAATTTAGTACAATTGCATGTCTAAGTGAGGCGGAGCTGTCTGGCATGATTCTGCATTGTTTGTAAAAACCTTTAATTGCCTTCGGCAGCGAAAGAGATAACGCACATGCAATTAGCCATTTCCCTCATATAGACGCTTTCTGACGCCTCTGCAGCAGATGGCTTTTTGAAAACATAGTGTCGAAAGAAGAAATTGCTCGTAACGCACGTTTTGAGCACCACCATTGTTGGCTTACCTGTAGTGTAATTCCATTGTAAGACACATTGGCTACATACGAGATTTGCAGGTAGTTGTAACATCACCTCGTAATTACTAGCCGCGTTGGTTGATATGTCGAACTTCGTATCCGTCGTACCGATCTGCGGCAGCACTATTTCGTCCAGGCAACTCTTATTTACTGGAGAGGAGAAATTATTATTTGGACACAACCTGTAAGTATATCAATTACAAAGATTAACGTTAATGTTGAAGCACATAACCAATCGATGACAATTCGATTCTGTCAGGTCATATAACTACTGTTTTTCGGAGATTTTATAAATGACGGTTTACCCTGTATATTAATTTTAGATTCGTTTTAATTTGAAAACGACTGGAAATGGACACTTTAGAACTTCTATACTTGTTTTATTATAATTTGTAAAATATTGTTGGAACAGGTTCGTTTAGAGTAATTTCTTCCGTCCGCTTCTGTTTTTCGAAGTCGGAGAAAATGTTAATTTAGATTAAGATTATACTATATTAGTTGTTCTTTTATATTTTAAGATATAACAGAAAGTTTTCTTCAGGTAGGGACAGAAACTAGATTGCTAGTTTAAAGAACGCAATGAAGCAAAAGGGATTAAACATACTTATTTTCTAATATTTACATACAAAATAATTCTATTTACACTTTAATAAACTGGATTGGGACGAAGGATTTAATCTAACAATGTCCTTTTACAAATTCAATGAATTCAATGAATTTCCATTTCAACAAGGTTCCTACTGCATAAAGACTTTCCTATGAATTAATTCTGACCGTCATGTGTAGCAAACGAAATTTGAAAACATAGTAGCAGATGAGAAATTGCTTATAATGACTCTTTAAATATATTTAAGACACATCCTTTCACTTTTGTTTACATATTCTTCCTTTGTAGTTTTCAGATGTGTTTGCTTAATGTAAGAATGAACAGCTTAACTATATGTTTGCCTAGTCGTTTTGTTTCCAAAGGATATTCCCCGTATTAAACATACATGCGTTGCTCTGTGTAAACACATATTAACGAAATAAGTGGAACAATACTTACAACGCATCCATGTTATATACTACCAAATAGATACTGTTCTGCTTAACAGAAGTTTATTGATACCCTCTCTGACTTATTGACAATGGTGAAAAGAAAGGTGAAATGTGCAGTTTTCGGGTAGCGCCATCATTATAAAGGTGTTCATTACTTCAAAGAATAGGTCAATAAGAAACAATTTAATTAAACAGACCAATTCTTAACTCATACAAACCTTTTTTATCTCTCTGTAGACTTTTAAAGAGACAAAATTGCTCAAAATAAGGATAAATAACAAAATAACTGCTCTAATTCCAGCAATATTAATAGATGTTATATATTACATTGTTATCATAAGATACGGGGACTTTTAAAATGGTAGTAATGGCTTCCCTTCTTGGCGCTCAGTCTTTGGGGGTGGGCAAAACAAACAAAACAAGCAAATTCAGAGAATCATGGTCCCCCGCCAGGGTCAAGGTCACAAAAATTGGTATTGATGGAAAGGGGTTGTCACAAGGAATACACATGTGAAATATGAAAGCAGTACCTATTACGGTTCAGAAGTAAGGGCCATAACTCCGTGAAAAATCATCCAACCGGAACGCAAACATGATATGCGCATCTACACTTGGTGGTGATCCTTCCTATGAAGTTTCATAAAATTCCAAAAAGCGGTTGCAGAGAAATAGCCCGGAAATGAATTTAGTCATACATAGCCTGATGGTGGAGTAAAGGGCCATGACTCCGTGAAAAATAATCCAACCGGAACGCAAACACGATATGCTCATCTACACTTGGTGGTGATCCTTCCTATAAAGTTTCATAAAATTCCAAAAAGCGGTTGCAGAGAAATAGCCCGGAAATGAATTTAGTCATACATAGCCTGATGGTGGAGTAAAGGGCCATAACTCCGTGAAAAATAATCCAACCGGAACGCAAACACGATATGCGCATCTACACTTGGTGGTGATCCTTCCTATGAAGTTTCATAAAATTCCAAAAAGCGGTTGCAGAGAAATAGCCAGGAAATAAATTTAGTCATACATAGCCTGATGGTGGGGTAAAGGGCCATAACTCCGTGCAAAATAATCCAACCGGAACGCAAACACGATATGCGCATCTACACTTGGTGGTGATCCTTCCTATGAAGTTTCATAAAATTCCAAAAAGCGGTTGCAGAGAAATAGCCCGGAAATGAATTTAGTCATACATAGCCTGATGGTGGAGTAAAGGGCCATAACTCCGTGAAAAATAATCCAACCGGAACGCAAACACGATATGCGCATCTACACTTGGTGGTGATCCTTCCTATGAAGTTTCATAAAATTCCAAAGAGCGGTTGCAGAGAAATAGCCCGGAAATGAATTTAGTCATACATAGCCTGATGGTGGGGTAAAGGGCCATAACTCCGTGCAAAATAATCCAACCGGAACGCAAACACGATATGCGCATCTACACTTGGTGGTGATCCTTCCTATGAAGTTTCATAAAATTCCAAAAAGCGGTTGCAGAGAAATAGCCCGGAAATGAATTTAGTCATACATAGGGGTAAAGGGCCATAACTCGTCAGGGTCAAGGTCACAAGGTCAAAAAAATTGGTATTGATGGAAAGGGGTTGTCACAAGGAATACGCATGTGAAATATGAAACAGTACCTATTACGGTTCAGAAGTTATGACCAAGGTTAAAGTTTTTGTGACAGCGTGACTGACGGACGGACTGACGGACTGACGGACGGACTGACGAATGAGAAATAATAGTCCCCAGCTTTCGCTAAAAGCGGGGGACAAAAACACTGACTGACTGGAGTCAAGATGAATGGACCAGTAGTTCACATAACCTACCCAGGGAAATCCATGATATAACTACATTTGTTGACAGCGGTGTAAAGCAAACAATCAATCAATTCATAACATACGTAATATCCATACGACGTTATAGAACTCATACTAGGAAGAAGGTTTGAATGATTAACCCTTCGCCACATATATAAAATCTACAGCAGACGACGGTGAAAACATGTATGCAAATATATTTAAACTCTGTATAAATGAATGTATAATAACTGAATAGAGTTGAAAACATTGTGGAAAAATCAGACATATCTCATTATGATCAATGTCTCGATTTGTCAAAATGTTTTCAAACGTCGTCTGCTCCAAAGGCGTCATAAAGTGGTTCTATATGGGAAAGGGTTAACACTGTGTTTTGATTGACATGATTATTAGTGTTCTATTCTTTACTTAATGTTACATGTACCTCTTACAGCGACGATTTAACTATAATAGACCCTTCCATATTCAAAATCGGGAGACTCCATTTATTATGTAATATGAGTTTTAGAAAATTTTGATAACTAGAAAGCAAACAATGCTGATTAAAGGTGAGACAGCTCGTCACGAGCTGACTCACCTGAATCTGTATTGTTTGCATAATCCTCAACATTGCCCTTGTCGCTCTAAGAATTAAATACATTGTACTGCTAACAATTTGTTTGTTTGTTTGGAGTTTAACGCCGCTTTCAACAGCTTTGGTCATATCACGGCGGTCAAGTGCACCTGCCCATGTTTTCCTGGCTTTCCTACACCAGTACTTACACAACATTCTTTCGAAGCAACTGACTACTTTCTCCCATAGATCAGAGGTGAGAGGCGATGGAAAATTCGCCCGAAAGAATGTCGCCGCAACCGGGTATCGAACCCGTGACCTCCAGATCACGAGTCAGATACGCTACCAATTGAGCTACCCGGCCGGGCTCAGATGGTATCAGTGCAGCATTTGACGCGAAATGTACAGCTGTGCCAATATTAAGCTAAATTAGGTTTTTCTCAATAAGGACAAAATGATATTACGCAGTTGTCTTTAAACATGCCTATGAATATCTATCTGTCCAATAAACGTATATTCCCTTGAATTTCTGACACTTATATAACCTTTTTATTTTGTAAGTTTTTTTTTTTCTTTGCGTTGATGGCGTTAGATTTTCTGAAATGATCATACACGTAGTGGGCGATGTAGACCATGATAAGACTGCACGAAAGATCATGCTAATCTCGGTCTATATTGGCCACCGATGCTGTTTGAATGCGTACGTGCCATTATAGGCAGTTTTTGCATAAAAGTCCCAAATCGTTATATCTGATACTTATTCAAATTAAGCTTAAAATAGCCAATATATATATATATATATATATAATGGAAAGCTATAGAAGGTCGTTTTTCATTCCTTTATAGAAAATAAGCAGTTTTGTCTGCTTGAAAGAACAGTCCAATCCGTATTTACCCGTTTAAAAAGACCGTGGAATAGTCATGTGATCGAGTCATGTGATCAAATTCTAATTATCAACAGAAAATGGCGTCGTCATATTTGTCGAGCATCGAGGAAGTAAGCGTTTTCGTTTATGTTCATTGTTTGCATCAGACCACGGCCATTGGTTGTATTAGTTTAAAAGGAACAATATTTATAAATATATCTGATACATCTTCCATGTATATAGAGACTTTCGACAATGCACATGTACAAGAATTTCACTCTTTGTTGTAAGAATCGCGTGATAAAAGTACTGCGATATTTTAAGATTTACTAGGTAGATATACCAAGTAGATTTTACGAAGCAAAACGCCGAAAAATCTACGAAATATTCATACGTTGCATGTAATGTAATGCATCAGTAAACAAATGCTAATGCTTTACATGCAAAAACAGCAAGATGATAGCATTTTAAATAATTTTCTTTTTCTCTCTATCTTGTCATATGGAGTTCAGCGTCTTTAAGAGTTTCCATATTTTTGGATAAATGTTTTCCATGTCATCTTCTGCAAATTTGTTGTATGTGATTAAGAAATAAAATGTAATACTAACCTAAAGGTGAAGAAACCTTTATGGTAAGCAGTTATGTTGACCTCCACTCTGAGGGTTCCTCCCATGACGTAACTTCCTGTGACTGTTCGATTGGCTAGTGCGTATCTCCCACCAGCTTCGTTATCACGAGGATCTGCTTGTCCATAGTCGTCCCCGCACACTCCACATTGTCCATTTTGTGTACTCCATTGGTTCTACAAATTATAGATATAGTAGGTTCGTAAGTACAGTGCGTGTATACCACGTGACTTTTGACGTCATGTTTGCATGGTCTGACAGCAAAAATTGCTCTTGATAAGAACGTAAAAACAATGGTAACTTTTATATTTCTTCACTCTTAACATCGCGCAGTCTACGCCGCTTACAGTGTCCTATCTCCGGTTGTTAACAGGAGTTTGATTGGTGGTATAGTTTTTTCAAACACTTCGACGAATCTGTTCTCAAAATCCAGTTTGGGTAATGCTCCGGCTGTCGGCGATATTGATACATTTTGAGAAAAGGTTAATCGAAGTGTTTGGAGAAACTAAACCACTTATCAAACTCCGTTGAAAAACCGGTGATAGGGCTCTGTAAGCGGCGTAGACTGCACCAAGTTTCATTAAAAATGATGAAAAAATAAAAAAGTAACCTTTGTTTTTACTCCTAAACCGAAGTAAAATATTTCTGTGCACCGTAGCATTTGTGACGTCAACGTCACGTGGTAAGTAAGTCAATACTTTATTCTCAGAGAGAAACGTATACTAGTATATGAGCCGTCACGCGAGAAAACCAACATTGTGGACTCTGCGTAAAGTATCCACCCGGATCAGCCTAAGTATTCTGAGCAGTCTAACCCGGACCGACACAGAAATCATTGATCTATACATCTATCCCCCTGAGATGGAATTTGTCGGCCCGGATTAGCCTGCGCAGGCTGCGCATGCTGATCCGGGTTAATACATAACGCAGAGTCCATAATGTTGGTTTTCACGTGGAACGGCTCATATGCCAATTTACCACATGACCCTTTTGTTAAACGCACATGTTGTTTAAATCTGTCGGTGCCAATGTAAGTTTAAACTTATTTATTTTTAATCGATTGCGCAACAAGCTTTAAGCTTATATTAATCACGCTCGATGTCTGCTTCCTGGATACTTAACCAGTACTCGCGCCGATTGTGTGGAAAAATCCCAAAGTCAGGACCCGCTCATCACGGGACTCGAACCAGGGACCTTTGATGTGAGAGGCCGACGCTCTACCTCTGCACCACTGTCTTCCACAAAAATGTGGAAGACAGTGCCAATCTTAATAATGCGGTTTCTGCAAACAATATAGGTTCAGACGCGTCAGCTCGTAACGATCTGTCTCCACATGCCATCAGCAGACGGCTTTTTGAAAACATAGTTACAAAAGAAGAAATTGCACAAAACGAGCAATTTCTCCTTTTGCCACAATGTTTTCCACTTTTAGTCCTAGGTTATCCATTCAATTATAGAGATTTTCTATTTTTTTTACAAAATATGTCCGAAGTCGTCTGCTGCAGAATTGTCGTATAAGGGAAAGGGTTAATCTTTAGTTTTAAAACTATATCATATATGCATATTTCATGACAGATGGATTGTTCCGATCTTGAACAAGGAAGAGTAGACCTTGTGAATTTTGACGCTGAAAGAATTAACAGCCATGATGGTGCTGCTTCTTATGATGATGATTGTATTGATTATCATTATGATAATGATGATAACGACTGAACACATTTTTGTGACAACAATGGCGACGATAACGTAGTCATTGCGTCCGCATTGGTGGAGGTGGACCGGGGTTTGATCCCTGGTACGGTCTAACAACGACTTTAGAAATGGTAATAACGATTTTCTTCCTCGGCTTTCAGGATTGCGAGGACATCATTACTACTGGTATATCAGCGTAAGGACAATTACTACCGGTAGTGCTGGTAATTTAACCGGGGAAAAGCCATGGTATAACTTAAATAATGTTGATAGCGTCGTTAACCCTTTCCCTCATACAACAAATCTGCAGCAGACGACTTTGAACATATTTTGTCAAAAAAATAGAAAATCTCTATAATTGAATGGATAACCTATGACTGAAAGGGTAAAACATAGTGGCCAAAGGAGAAATTGCTCGGTTTGAGCAATTTCTTCTTTTGTCACTATGTTTTTAAAAAGCCGTCTGCTGCAGAGGGCGTCAGAAAGCGTCTATATGAGGGAAAGGGGACACCATTCAAACACAGACGAAGACATTTGATGGTGGTGCAAAAGGATGACCTTCCAACATGAAACATATGTCCATATGCTGTGAAGTTATTATGTCTCACGAATGTGATTCATGGTAACATGCATGCTCAACGCTTTCAATCTACAAGGGTAGAAGGAGGTTTATAAGTGACAAACATGACCAATACACATTTTCGTGAGTTCTGCCAATCCACCAGAAAACCTACATTATGGACTCTGCGCAATGTATCGACCCAGATCAGCCTGCGCAGAATCAGAAAAATCCAGAGAAGGCGAAACGTATCTGACCGGGTTAGCCTCCGCGGCATGATTATGTTGATCCGGGTCGATACTTCTCGCAAGAGTCCACAATGTTTGTTTTCTCGTAGAGCGGTTCAGTTGTTATGGTGTTTGTAGTTGTCGCGTTTGGAACCGGTTTGTGTGTTACGGTTTTCATTGATTGTTTTATCACTGCGTTTCGTGGGTAAGTTAGCAGTACTACTGGTTCATTTACCCTGACACAAGCCAGTCAGTCGTAACCCTGCAACCCTGAGCACCAAGAAGGACAGCAATTACTACCATTTTAAAAATATTTTGGTATGAACCGGTCGGGGATCGAACCCACTAACTCCGACATCCGAGGCGGACGCTCTACCACTACACCAACGAGGCGGTGTAACGGTCTTGTAACTTTGCTACTAGCTTAATCTTGGTGTTCAGTTGTTTATGAATTATCTACATGTATATTCAGTATAAATAATAGTCAAATATTTAATGTTTTGCCAGCGATCTGCCAGCGTTTATTTATAGACTGCATTCTTTAATGTAATTTTGGAATATACAACGACCATGACGGGATAAAAAGTCACATTCAACAAAACTGCACCATATATCTCTGTTAGTTATTTATTGGGGTTTTACGCCGCTTTCAACAATATTTCAGTTATATCACGGCGATAGTTCACTTATGCATGATCCCTGGGTAAACAAACCAGTACTAGGCTAGAAAATGTGCCTTGCCCAAGGGCACTCCACCATGACCGTAGTGAAGCGACTAGGGATCGAACCCGAGACACCCGGTTTCGAAATCCCCGACGCTAACCACTCGACAGAATGTTAGAATGTGTAATATCTTTATATGCTAGAGCATATTAATTTAAAAAAAAAAAAATTAAAACATTGTGACAAAACGAGAAATAACTTATTTTTGACACAATGTTTCCAAAAGTCGTCTCCTACAGAGGCGTCAGACGGCGTCTGTATGTTGGTAAAGATTAAGATCAACTCACACTTTCAAACCAGTCTGATAAGATTTTTTCATCTCTTTACAAGTATGGTTTAAACTACACACTTCGAAAGTATCTACACCATGTTTAACGTTGGTTTTTCGGTGTGGATATTGATAAACATGGGTATATGTGTAACTCCAAGTTGCGTAGAATCGGATCATAAAACATGAACTTACTGAACGACAGTCTCCATGGTGTAGTTGCTGGAGGGTCCGACTTTGGACGGGGGGTCAGGGTTCGATCCCCTGTCGGGTCATACCTAGGACTTTAGAAAACGACAGTCATGGCTTCCCTTCTATCTGCTCGAGGATGCGTGGATAAAAGTACGCCGAAACATCGATGTCATGCTTAACCCTTTCCCACATACAACAAATATGCAGCAGACGACTTTGAAAACATCTCGGTAAACATATGACCAATCTCTATATAAGAATATTGAAAACATTGTGGCAAACGGAGAAATTGCTCGTGTTGAGCAATTTCTCCTTTTGTCACAATGTTTTCAAAAGCCGTCTGCTGCAGACGTGCCAGAAAGCGTCTACTACATGTAGGAAAGGGTTAAAATCCCGTTTAATACGGGTAATTTAGTCATGAAACGATGTGATATAACTAAAATATTATTAAAAACAGCCAAAATAACAATCAGACAAGCAATGCTTATCGACCGTATACTGTAAATCCAATAATCCGATCAACAATTACGGGGAACACTTTCCAGTGGCACGGGTTGGTAAGGAGAGTAATCGAGAGAGGAAATCACTCCTTATTGAAAGGATTATCTTACCCACGTCATTATATTTGTTATGACAATCATGGTGGGTCGCACCCGTCCAGTGTTGTACTGTACCCATTACAGTCACCCTATAACCTTTAACCTCTTAACCCTTTCCCACCTGCAGGCGCATTTTAACGCAATAGCAGCAGACGACTTTTGAATAAAATTGTGGTCAAAGGTGAAATTGCTCATGATGAGCAATTTCACCTTTGGCCACAATGTTTTCCACTTATAGTCATTGGTTTTCTATTCAATTATAGCGATTTTCCATTTTTTGACAAGATATTATCGAAGTCGTCTGCTGCAGAATTGTCGTATGAGGGAATGGGTTAAACCACCATTAAGCGAGAGAATGGCAGGTTAACTGCTGATAAACAAGAGACTTGCTACGTATATCCCTTTTAACAAGTTATCAACCATTGGAGGGAATAATTGTGTTTTATTTCATTCCCTGCATTAACGTACACATTTCTAAAGTATGGGCAAAATTAACTTTGAAAATCGTTCAAAGTATGTTAATGCTCATCCAGTATATAATGAGCCATTCCGCGAGAATTATAACAAAGTGGACCCGGAGTCAGCCTTATCATGCCACGCAGGCTAACCCGGCAAAACACGTTTCGCCTCCTGTACAATATGGAGCAGTATCGTTTCGGATCGTTACCAATAATGCGCAAGTCTTCTTTTGACACATGTACTGAATACGTTAAGGTTCATTTTCGCAGAGCACCCTTCAATTACCCCATATATATGAGCCGTTCCATGAGAAACCCCACTTTGTGAACTCTGCGTAAAGTATCGAACCGGATCAGCCCCATCCTCGGTACCCAGGCTATTCATAAAATATATGATACCCTGGGCAAATTGGCTGTAAAAATCTCGTACTCATGAATAATTTATCAGGTGAAATGCAGCCTTTTGATTGGCCGCATGACACAAACCTTTTGCGATACTAAAATTACAGTGTTGTTACGGAGGAAATCGTGGCGCATGCTTTACGAAATTTTGCTAGCCAATTCGCCGAGGGTATCATATATTTTATGAATAGCCTGGGTACCGAGGATGGATCAGCCCAAGCATGTCACTCAGGCTTACACGTACAGGCAATTTTCGCCTCCTGTTGATAACATTATTGTATACCTCTACCCCCCCCCCCCTCCACCCTGAGACGGAATGAGTTGGCCCGGATTAGCCTGCGCGAACTGGGTAGGCTGATCTGGATCGATACATTACGCAAAGGCAATGATGTTGGTTTTCTCGTTGAACGGCTCATATGAGACCGTGAATGGGAAAATGTACTCGTTTGCTTCTGTGAACAGTGCATCCGCATCTGATCAATATATACACTGTTCATGTATAACATACACAAGCATGTTAGAACATTCTGTCATCTCGTGTAGAGGTTGATAAATCGGAGCAGACCTTATCAGAATGCACGCTGGCAGAGTGGGATGTAGGTAGGTGTTCAATTGCCGAAGAGTCATCTCAAAGGTCGAAATAAATAATAATTAAGTGAAAAGTAATACGTGTTAAATTATATTGCTGGTTATATATTAAGATTAAATTATGTACAGGTAACCACCTAATAAAGAAAACAATATTTGAAACATGTTGATTGACAATTCTGCAGCAGACGACTTTGAACATATTTTGTCAAAAAATAGAAAATCTCTATAATTGAATGGATAACCAATGACTAAAAGTCGAAAACATTGTGGCAAAAGGAGAAATTGCTCGTTTTGAGCAATTTCTTCTTTTGTCACTATGTTTTCAAAAGGCCGTCTGCTGCAGAGGCGTCAGAAAGCGTCTACATGAGGGAAAAGGTTATAATATGATTTTCAAATAATGTCAATCTCATAATAACCAGACCTAAACTTCCCTAGCTCGTATATATATCTGACGACTGCCCCATACAGGTCGTCTCAGAATGACCTTTGCTTCAGCCAATCAAATTAGCGCTTACCAAATATTCCGGTGTAAACGGGTTAAATGACCCATATGAATGAACGAAAGCGAGAGGCGGGAATTGTCGAGTACCCCGAGTGTATAGCACGGGCGTATGTTGTATCGTACGATTACAATAGACATAAAGACCAAACACGTGCTCATTAGTATTTAAGTATATTAGGTCAATTCCGGACGACCCTTTAAGAGGGGTACTCTGATCCAAGTTTAACGCCGCTTTCAACAGCTTTGGTCATATCACGGCGGTCAGTGCACCTACCCATGTTTTCCTGGCTTACCTACACCAGTACTTACACAACATTCTTTCGAAGCCACTGACTACTTTCTCACATAGATCAGAGGTGAGAGGCGATGGAAAAAAAATCGCCCGAAGGAATGTCGCCGCAACCGGGTATCGAACCCGTGATCTCCTGATCACGAGTCAGATACGCTACCAATTGAGCTACCCGGCCGGGCTCCAATATTCGTACAGCGAAGTATAAATGAGATTGAGTATGTGTGCAATTGCTAAGTAAGGACGATCGAGACTTGTAATATATCTTGTGAATTGTAATGTTGGTAAACCAATGTTAACCAATGTAAACCAATTCAAACCAAACCAATGTAAACCAATGCAACAATGAGTCACACTCCAGGTTTTAACAAAAAAAAATACTTTCTTAAAATAGATTCTTCCTTGTTCAAAACCGGGCGACTCCGGGTGGAGATATCGCCCGTGATGTTATTTAACAAGCGCTCTATGACGCATGAACTAAATAAACATGTCATAACCGATAATTTACAGTCAAACTTGTTGTTATGGTTATATATTTTAATAGGTTGGTATTAAGTATAAAAATGTTTTTTCTATCAGAGGCATACTTTTAAAGCTGTAAATATTCACCTAAAGTGTACAGGTTATATATAACCTGTTTATACGGCCTTAAAAACCTCGACAGAAATGTTAACAACTTTTCAATATGTTGTTGAAAAGCTTCGAGTTAAAACAATTGTATCCTGATTATTTTACAGAATGGAAACCCATGTGTGCAGCTTTAGTTCTTCATCGACCAGTTAAGGTTGCAACTTTTTGATATGGCATTGGCATGAGAAAGTATTTGTGTATAACCCCCGTATATGAATATAGAGCCAGGTCGATATTCGAGAAAATGTCGATTTCATCTTTCTGTCCATGTATAAGAGCGAATACCGATTTGAATATAAATCTGAATATCGAGCAAGGTCAATATTTGGGAAATATGTGATTTTGACTTTCTGGTCATGTATTAGAGCGAATACAGATTTGAATATAGATTTGAATATCGAGCCAGGTCAAATCGATATTCGCGCTTCTACTTGATCAAAAAGACGCAATCAACATGTTCTCGAATATCGACCTGACTCGATATTCAGATCGATATTCAAATAGGTATTTGGCCTTCTATATGTTTAGAAAGACAACATTATTCCGTCCAGAATATCGACCTTGTTCGATATTCAGATCTATATGCAAATCGGTATTCGCTCTAATACATGATCAGAAAGACGAAATCACCACTTTCTCGAATATCAACATGGTTCGATATTCAGATCTATATTCAAATCGGTTTAAGCCCTTGTACATGACTGGAAAGATGATGTCATCGTTTTCCCAAGTATCGACCTGGCTCTATATTCAAATCAGTAGTTGACCTTCCACATGATAAGAAAGACGAAATCACCATTTTCCCGAATATCGACATGGCTCGATATTCAGATCGATATTCAAATCGGTATACGCTCATCTACATGATCAGAAAGACGATAGCACATTTTCTCTAATATCGACCTGGCTCCTTGTTCAAATCGGTAATTGCGCTTCTATATGATCAGAATGACGATGACGTCATTCTCCCGAATTTCGACCTGGCTCTATTTTTAAATCGATGTTCAAATCGGTATTCGCGCTTCTCTAAGGCTGATCAACTAACCGTTCTCTAGATTTACGCATTTAAAGTTTGGGTCACATGTTCCGTGACGTCACGTTGGAGCAAAATTTGAATGACAGACTCAAAAGTTTGTAAAGAATGTAACTTCCTTAGTTTTGAACCGATTTTAATAATCTTGGTATCGTTGAAAATGGCTTGATACAATCTATACGATAAATTTGCTGAACCGGAACCGAATGCACCCATACATGAAAATGACCATACATTCCTTAGTTCTGAACCGATGTTTACACTGTTTGTATCATCCGAAAGCTTTCATCGAGGAATAAGTATATTTGAATATGAAAGATCTTTCGATCAAGGTGTTCATTACAGTGCACTTTAAATTAGCAGCGCATTGGGTAAAAGAGAAAAAATTACTACAAATTCTATAATTTTATTATATAATAAAGTATTGTAGTTCACAGTATCAAAATAACTAACACTATTTAGTATACGCAGTATTCACAGAACACGATTCATTACAGGATGAAAAGGATTGTCAATTCGTTCCATACTCCATCCATGACGTCTATGAATGATTGTCCACCGTTCAGTTATGTTGTAAACGTGGTTAATGGTGGGCTCTCCTGGCCTTTTCTATCCGTTCTTTTAGTCACAGTGTCCCTGTGGTCGGTACAATCTATGTACCTTTCTCACAGCGATTAAAACGTGTGCTAATTCGTGTACAAGTGTAGCTACAAATTGC
This sequence comes from Serripes groenlandicus, assembly GCA_031761405.1. NCBI lineage: Eukaryota > Metazoa > Mollusca > Bivalvia > Cardiida > Cardiidae > Serripes > Serripes groenlandicus. The sequence continues at coordinate 846,905 of JASEVX010000046.1, read as the reverse complement.
ATTTCACTGACGTCGTTCAGACGGATATGTATCGTGTGATTGGAAACTTTATATCCATAAACGTTATACGCCAAACTTCCATTATGAATAAATATGTCCACTATTTCAAAGTCCACCATTGTGTCGCCTATCGTGGCTTGTTTGTGTCCGAGAACCTGAAATGAGATTAACATGTATACCGTGATTGATAAATGTTCTTTTTATAATCAATATAACAAAAACCCAAAGCCCAGAGATATAATAGTAAAGTTTGCAACATACCGCGCTCGACAGAAGGTTTACAAACTTAAGTCAAAAATAAAAGATGTTGGCTTTAAGGGGATTTTCCTGAATGAAGACCTAACCAAGCAGCGAGTGTCCATCTTCTATCAGGCCCGCACACTGGTGAAATCTAAGCGTATCAGTAGTGTTTGGACAGCCGACGGGGTCAATCTTATCAAAGATAACTCCCAGTTCATATTCCGAGCGGAATCACTGGAGGATTTCGCGAAATTCAAAACAGCTATGAAAATTACCTAACTTTCTATTGAACAGTATAGTTCCCATTATACTTATTGTCTGGCTACAGTGAATCGCTGTTGTGTGACCTTACAGTTCACGCTTACTGGTTCTACATAGTAAACATTACAGAACACGCAGAAATAACACTGACTTGTGTAAAGTTCGTAGCTTTCAACCCTTATCAAGCCGAACACATTCGACCGTCATTTTCCTTCATACATTGTGTTAAGTTCACTTCTGAAATTTTTTTGGAAAATATAAGATTTGAAAGTAACATACGTTTAAGCTGATCGCATGCATATCCCAACACATCCAAGATATACATTGCTTCTTATTAACTTGACTTTATGACAAACAGTGACCTATATTCGGCCTGTACACGCATTTTGACGCATCTGCAGCATACGTCTTTTGAGGACATTTGGGCAGGAGGAGAGTTTGCTCAATGGGAGCAATTTCACCACCTGCGACAACGTTTTCAACTATAATTGATAATCAAAACACCAGTTAAAAATTCATCAAATAAATGAAAACATGATTAAGAAGTAGTTTATATCAGTGGGTAGAATGTTAAATGTAATTATGTTTATTCAACTACACTGTCTATGATAAGTGTCAACACTTTCCCACTTGTAGAAGAATTTCAACTATACATGTGAACTAGATACCTAAAACTACTAGAAAACATGAAACACTTTAAAAACATTGATAACAAAATAATTTCTATTATTAATTGTTAAATAAGCTAATGTATTTGAACATTACTCAACTTAACAATCTGGGAATCTACTGTTAACCCTTTCCGCCATAGTTAACGCACTTTCTGAAAGCAATTGGGCGAAAGGAGAGGTTGCTCATGGTAAGCAATTTCCCCACTTGTCCCTTTTCGCTTCGTCTATATTTGATAATCAAAACACCAGCAAATTTTTCATTAAACAATTAAAAACATTTCAACTTGTAGAAGCATCTTTGACGCATCTACAGCAAACGTGTTTTGAACATATAAGATAAATGTTATAATTACCGTGTTCAGAAAAGCTCTCTTATTTGGAGGTTATTCAATTCAGTTAAACATTGAAAACATTGCTGATAAGCTGTACTAGCCGGCCGACAAAAGCTTTCGAAAACATAAGATATTATTCTAAGAGTTTCTTATTATCTTCAATCTCTGTTAGACATTTTGTACAGCTTCAAATGTAACTTTTACAACTTAGTCCTTTCTTTATCAATCTATCGAATATCATGTACTATGTCTTTTTCTTTCTCACTTTAATGCTCTCATCTCTCTCTTTCAAGTATGATTCTCAAAATCTCTCTACACGCATCATCATATAATTTACAGCTTATCACAGGGTATGTCAAACATCGGAAGTTGCGATTCATCTTAACTGTCATGATCTATACCCTCCTTAACGCATATCTACAATTCAGAAAGGATGCATCGTAAATTCAATGTCACTGAAACTTCAAGTTGCTATGACCATACATGTAAAAATAAAAATACATTAGCCCATACACCAGACAACACATATTTTATCTCGCTATATTTCAAACTTTGTGGTGACATCCATCCTAACCCGAGGCCTTGTACATCTTCAGACTCTTCTTTTTCCTCCACTGATTCCATATATAATGTATTAGACAGTGGCCTCTGTATCATGCATATTAATATTCAGAGCGTCAGACCAAAACTTGATATCTTAGAAATAGAGGCACAGCCCTATGACGTCCTTATTTTTTACTGAGACTTGGCTTTCACCAACTGTTGCTTCTCCTGACTTGATATTACCTAACTTTGAAGGTCGAGGCTCTATGGGTAGAAATAAACTATAAGTATCAAAAACTGTAAGTAGGTGGTTTCTATAGACCACCGAGCGCAAATAACAATTATTGGGGTCTTATTGAAGAAAGCGTTGACCGTGCGTACTCACAACAATACGACTGCTTTATCGTTGCAGGTGACTTTAAAGAAAATCTACTAAGCGACTCCCCCAATTTTAAAATTCTTAACTTGATGACATCGTACAGCTCTCAGCAAATCATCTCATCGCCTACTCACTTTACTGAACATTCCTCATCTCTGATCGATCTGCTCTTCATTAAAGACATTTCTCAGGTCAAGTCCAGCTTTGTATCGGTCCCCTTTGTTCCTAATTTGGTACGTTATCATTGCCCAATAGTGTTAGTCATTAAACTCGATAAACCGACCCCGACAACCTTTAAACGCAAAGTAAAGGAATTACAACTTGGCAGACTTTAACGCCTTCCGAAGTTGCTTGTCGAATACAGATTGGGACACTGTACTATCTCCTAGTGATCCCGATACCCTAGTTAACTCTTTTACCAAAGTCATTACTGACGCAGCTTGTAAATACATTCCAAACAAAGTGGTAACTATCCGACCATCCGACAGCCCATGGTTCAATAATGGTATTAGACGACGTATTCGTAAAAGAAATAAAATCCATCGAACGGCTAAAAAAGAAAACAATGAATACCATTGGTCTAAATTCAGAAAAATCAGAAATGAAGTTACAAAAGCTATTCGAAAAGCTAAAAACGACCACCAACTTAAGCTCATCGAAAAATTGAATAGTGAAGACTGCTCTACAAAAGCATGGTTTAAATTAGCTAAGGAGATATCAAAACCAAAAATCAGCATCAACATCATCAAATATTCCTTCACTTTTTTACAACAATATTGAATCAGAGACTGATCATGACAAAGCTGAAACACTGAACTCTGTCTTCTGTCAACAGTCAAACATCGATGACAATTCAAATGTCCTCCCACCTGCCGCCAGCCAGCCCGAGTCGATCTTGACTACTATCTCTGTATTGCCAAGCGATGTCATTGATGCTATATAATGTATAGATCCGTCCAAAGCAAGTGGTCCAGATCTGGTTAGTCAAAGGCTTCTTAGAGAAGGCTCAAGTGAACTTTCGACCCCACTTTCAATTCTTTTTATTAAGCTTCTCACCAACTCCCAATTCCCATCTGCCTGGAAATTAGCCAATGTCGTCCCGGTCTATAAAAAAGGTGATCCTTAAAATCCACATAACTATCGCCCAATCTCTCTTTTGAGCTGCATCGGTAAAATCATGGAACGCTGCATCCATAAGTAATTGTACAATTTTCTGATAGATAACAACTTACTAAGTTCTCTTCAGTCCGGCTTCGTTACGGGCGACTCGACTGTAAACCAACTAGTATACATCTATAACGACATTTGTAAAGCTCTTGACGAAGGCATGGAGGTACGAGTCGTGTTCTGTGACATTTCGAAGGCCTTCGACAGGGTTTGGCATAGAGGACTCCTTTTCAAACTCTCATCTTTGGGAATTCGCGGATCCCTTCTCAAATGGATTTCCTCCTACCTATCGCCAAGACGTCAGAGAGTTGTGTACGGCCATGCATATTCCGAATGGAATCACGTAAATGCAGGGGTACCCCAGGGATCCATCCTTGGACCCTTCTATTTCTGACCTACATTAATGACATTGTCTCTGACATTGTCTCTGACATACACTCAAACATTAGACTTTTTGCAGACGACACATCCCTTTACGTTGAAGTTAGGGACCCAAACTTGACATCACATGTACTAAACAATGATCTTGATAAAATCCATATATGGTCTAAAACATGGCTTGTTACTTTCAATCCTGTAAAAACCAAAACTATAATCTTCACCCGGAAAAAACGCAAACCTACCCATCCTCCATTAATCTTCAATGACACGCACATTTCAACAGTGAAAGAACATCGCCATCTCGGTCTCATCCTTTCTGAAGACTGCAGATGGAAAACACACATATCTACACTCTTGACAAGAGCATGGCAACGTACATGTATAGGTATTCTTAGATCATTAAAATTTAAGCTAAATCGGAAGAGTCTCGAAAAAATATACCTAACTTTTATACGTCCTCTTTTAGAATATGCAGACGTCGTCTGGGACAACTGAACCAACGCTCTCAAAAAAGAATCAGAATCTGTTCAAATTGAAGCTGCCCGTATTATAACAGGAGCAACTAAGCTCTGTAACATAGACAAGCTTTATAACGACCTAAAATGTGAAACTCTTGACAAACGAAGACAAAAAACACAAATTAATGTTAATGTACAAAATCACACAAAAAAAGCTCCAGAATATCTCCAAGGTCTTCTCCCAAAAGGCAAAGAAATGCAACACATAACCTTAGAGACGATTCTAAAATTCCTGGAATATTTTGTCGAACGGAAGTCTATAAATCTTCGTTCCTCCCATCAACAATCAACACCTGGAACAAACTTCCAGAAACAACCCGTCGCTCCCCAACACTAGCTTCATTTAAACGTTCACTAAACTCTATACAGCTTAAACCTTCACCACTTGTTTACATTGGAGACAGGAAAGCACAAGTCTTGCACACACGACTGAGGCTGTCTTGTAGCTCTCTCAACTACCCCCCCCCCTCTTTCTCTCTCTCTCTCTCTCTCTCTCTCTCTCTCTCTCTCTCTCTATCTCTCTCTCTCTCTCTCTCTCTCTCTCTCTCTCTCTCTCTCTCTCTCTCTCTCTCTCTCTCTCTCTCTCTCTCTCTCTCTCTCTCTCTCTCTCTCTCTCTCTCTCTCTCTCTCTCTCTCTCATCTCATTTATTATATCGTAGTTTACCTGACACTACACCGCGGTACCCATTAACCTAGTAAACTTACCTTTCCTGGAAAGGAATTTATATAAGTTTTTAAAAACTTGTTTTCCAATCCAAAATTGACTCCTATATAATGTATCAAAATGTTTATTTTGTAACTGTATATGAATAAAATATTGTTTAAACCAATCAATATAACAAGTCCAAATGTTGACTCAACTTTTTACTAAGTAAGGTACTTGCGAATACGAGTATCACTTAAAGACAGGAATAATAAAACATCATGTACAATAGCAATTTACATGAGAAATATGTTGTGTTTTCTATAAATAAGATATATATAGTTTTTATATATCCTTGCGGATTACTTGAACGCGTTTCTTTTTGCAATACAAAACAACACACAATCAACAGTTTTACCTCTGTTGCTAGGAATAGCGCCCGACACAATGATGTATGTAAGGTTAATGTCGACTGTGTATAAAGACTTTACAGATTTCGCTCAGCTTTGATGTCATGACAGGAAACGACGGTGCTAGATTCCACCCCACACGTGATTTGTAGTTTCGCGTCGCCCTATAAAGAAAACAATAGATTTAGCGTCTTACTGTGATGACGTTGATATCATAACAAGATATCGGAAACATTTATATAATGAAAATAAATAGTAAATTATTAAAACAAATATAATTAATGACAAAGAAAATAAAAACTCACCAAACGTCCTATTACCATATCCAGTGTACAGCAAAAGGCACACACTATCCTTCAGATATAAACAAAAGAAATCGGATATAACGCCTGCTAATATTGTACAGAATTCCATTTTGTGTTTTAGTTATACTTATTGAAGAACAACACAACCTCTTTAAATAAATCTTTAAGAAGAATGGACGTGTTTAAAAGTTTAAACATGAATTGAACCTTTTAAGGGTCCTTGAATATGATGTAATTAAGGGGACTGAAGCCTTTTAGGGGACTATGTCAGTAAGATGTAATCTCGGATTAACTGGTCGAAGTCATCCTTATCAATAGTAACGGAAATCTTTATTTACTTTATAATCTAAATTTCATCCAGTTCTGCGATGTTTAGGGACAGAGACATGTTTATTTACGTTTTAACATTTCTGTGACCATTTTAACGAAATATATAATGTCTTCACGAGGTTATGAGAATAATACAATTAAATTGCATTGACATGACATAATAATAAAGCTGCGTCTGACATCGACAGGTGATTATACATTAAAATCAGTTTTTGACGATTTGTGCACTCGTTTACGCTGACAATTTTCCATTTTAAGTCATGATCTGTTAGAATAGGTAAAAGCCTTTCATTTGAACATGAGGTTCTCGATTCGATTTCAGTTCGTTTTCGCCCTTAAACCTTAGCTATTGGTTTTCTTTAGCTACGCTTAGAACGCGTTACTGTACCGTCGAATAGATATTATCGCGCTGATTTCAAAGTATTCGTCTACGATCAGCCGTTACCTAGATATGGATTTCCAAAGTTATTTAATACGTTTCTGCTGTGATTCACATATGGGACTTAAATATTTAAAAATCGATATTAACTTCATTCATTAACCGATTTTAGTCGCGTTTGGATTCTTTGCAAATGGTTTCGTAAGCTCTAGCGATTGAGGAGGCCATATCAGAAGTATGGTGTGTCCGTAAGCCGGAAGTGACGACATTATATCTTAAAATGGTCATAGTTCCGTTATTTATGATTCAATTTGATTATTCTATGAGAAATATCTTAACGTGTACACTGCACTCACATATTGATAGTGGAATTGACATATAGAGAAGAATGATTTTAGTTTATAAAGGGGTGATGTCAAAATAAAACAACGGATAAGAATGAGTATAATTTCCTGCACAACATGTGATCAGACATTCTGTAGCAGATACAATCTACATTGTAATGAGGCATAAGAGAAACAAACACTTTGAAGAACCATCGTCACATACAGAGCAAATATACTGGGAGTACCAAACACTGGTGCACCGGTGTTGGTGCAACAGTGTTTGGCATCAGAGAGCGTTTTTATGTGGGAACGGGTTAAGACATAATTTTATGATAAACGGACGCAAATCTATATTAAAATGTTAATTTCCCTTTAATGTTCTGACGTCGCGCACGTTTTCCCGGCACAATGTCAAATTAGTCCTTGATAATTCAGTTTTAGAAATGAATTTTAAGTATTATTTATATCAAATTGTGCTTTAAAAAACGTAGTTGAAAATGGTATAAATTATTTGATTAATTACTTAACATTATTTCCAATACAGCGTAACAACCAAAACAAAACATGATAAAAGACGTTGTGTAAGATGTAACAGTCAGACGCACATTTTTGATATTCACACCTATGATATATAAATTTCGCGTGCTTTTTACCCCTGTAACAGAGTTTCCTGAGTTGATGTCATTTAACATCCAGGCCCGGCCGGGTAGCTCAATTGGTAGCGTATCTGACTCGTGATCTGGAGGTCACGGGTTCGATACCCGGTTGCGGCGCGTTCTTTCGGGCGATGTTTTCCATTGCCTCTCACCTCTGATCTATGTGAGAAAGTAGTCAGTGGCTTCGAAAGAATGTTGTGTAAGTACTGGTGTGGGAAAGCCAGGAAAACGTGGGTAGGTGCACTGACCGCCGTGATATGACCAAAGCTGTTGAAAGCGGCGTTAAACTCCAAACAAACAAACATTTAACATCCTTAACTACAATATAAATAGGCTGAACTTTCTTTTTTGGCAAATTAATTATGAGATTTCTGAAAAAAGCATGTAAGATTTGATAAAATGATGTCAAAGATGGCATGTATATTTTTTAATACTAATTGTACTCCAACTAGGTTGCAATCTTTACTACACAACAATATATTTCTTTCATTAGGGTAGTTCCACACCTTAGGCGACTCTACATGGTTTGCAAAAGCCTTTAAAGGGACTGAATCCCATATGAGAAAAAAGCGGGAAAAAAAGAAAATTGTTAAAAATTGCTATTACCTTGATGTTTTTGCATGTAAGGCTTTGAGATTTGCTGACTGATGTACTACAATATATGCACACTATTAATATTGCGGAGATTTTTCGTTATTTTGCATTGTAAAATCTAATGGGTTAGTAACCCAGTAAATCTAAAAATATCGCTGTATATTTATCACGTGATCACTAAAACCGAATTGACAATCTCCTTCGCAGAGTTGTCGTTCCTTACACTCACGCATACATGAATGTAATGAGTCGATAGTGTTAGAGAATGTCGAATTGAATCCACAAATTCAAATGAGCAAGAGGAAATTCCACGGTATTTTTATAACGGGAAAACACGGAGCGGACGTTTTTTTTACTGCTTATTTCCTATGAAATAATGAAAAACAAGACTTGTACGACCTTCTACAACATTCCGTTACATATATATCGACGTATTGTGGATTTTTTAGAATAAGTATAAAATATAACGATTTTGGACCATTATGGTGTTCAGTCCCTTTTAAGTCATCCAATATCTTTCAATAAATGAAATAGTCAAACAAAAGCCCTATAATTAGAATTGAATAATTTTATTTGTCTCTTTTTTCGATACAGTTATTTTCCGACGGTACAATCGACAGAAAATATCAGATTTCAAAGGATATCTGTGTGAAGATTGTCACGATTTGTCATTGAGACTTCGTAAACTTGTTTATTGTTCCTGTTTTCGCTACATTGGCGAATTCTAAAATCCCTATTGTCATGTGATTGTACTAATATTGTAATACGTGTAACTTTAGTTGCATTATTCATCTTTTAACAAGAAAATATGTTTAAACAATTGCTGTTTTTATTATTTTCCGTGTATGACACGACATTTCAACTGTCTCTTTTGTTCATCCCCAAAAGCTTACCTAACAACTAAAAGTTGGCAAAGTCAGACGACAACCTCTAAATTATAAACTTTTGTATAAATGTTTTTAAATTAATCTTATGTTCCTGACATGCTCCACTTGCTATGATATGTGTAGGCCAAATTGTTATGTTTGTACCATGTTTTTCCTACCGGCCATGTGGACTTTTGAACTTATATTTGTAATAAACCTCTTCATATGTATTTATAACGGTCAAACAATAAACAATAATGGTTTTTAGATCAGACAACTTCAAGAAAGTGTGCAATGGTACCAATAAACAAAATTCAAAATAATTTAAGTATTCTTTTACTCTACGTTCGAAAGTATTTTTAACGTTATCCTGCTACCAGCAAAACATTTTGATATTAGAAATAGAATTTGTAGCAATTCAAAAGTGACAATAACAAGTTTACGAGTTACTTATTCGGAAATACTACAGGATATGGGTTAAATAAAAAAAGTATACGCGGTTAGATGCTTCATAAAAATCACATTTATAACTATTTTAGTATGGAAGTGGCTGAATTTAATGTACATATTTTGTGCGTACCATACTCTGATGAAATCCAGCAATCGGCAACACTTTTCCATTTTGATACAAGAAAGTATAGTACATGCAATTAAAGAGTGACGATAGTAGGTTTACGAGTTACTAGTTTGGGATATAAAACAGGATTTGAACAATTAGTCGCCTGCAATCCGCAAAACTCAAGTTATTGCCCTTTAATCTATGTCCGTACGTCCCGCTTTTGTTCAATTAGTCGCCTGCAATCCGCAAAACTCAAGTTATTGCCCTTTAATCTATGTCCGTACGTCCCGCTTTTGTTCAATTAGTCGCCTGCAATCCGCAAAACTCAAGTTATTGCCCTTTAATCTATGTCCGTACGTCCCGCTTTTGTTCAATTAGTCGCCTGCAATCCGCAAAACTCAAGTTATTGCCCTTTAATCTATGTCCGTACGTCCCGCTTTTGTTCAATTAGTCGCCTGCAATCCGCAAAACTCAAGTTATTGCCCTTTAATCTATGTCCGTACGTCCCGCTTTTGTTCAATTAGTCGCCTGCAATCCGCAAAACTCAAGTTATTGCCCTTTAATCTATGTCCGTACGTCCCGCTTTTGTTCAATTAGTCGCCTGCAATCCGCAAAACTCAAGTTATTGCCCTTTAATCTATGTCCGTACGTCCCGCTTTTGTTCAATTAGTCGCCTGCAATCCGCAAAACTCAAGTTATTGCCCTTTAATCTATGTCCGTACGTCCCGCTTTTGTTCAATTAGTCGCCTGCAATCCGCAAAACTCAAGTTATTGCCCTTTAATCTATGTCCGTACGTCCCGCTTTTGTTCAATTAGTCGCCTGCAATCCGCAAAACTCAAGTTATTGCCCTTTAATCTATGTCCGTACGTCCCGCTTTTGTTCAATTAGTCGCCTGCAATCCGCAAAACTCAAGTTATTGCCCTTTAATCTATGTCCGTACGTCCCGCTTTTGTTCAATTAGTCGCCTGCAATCCGCAAAACTCAAGTTATTGCCCTTTAATCTATGTCCGTACGTCCCGCTTTTGTTCAATTAGTCGCCTGCAATCCGCAAAACTCAAGTTATTGCCCTTTAATCTATGTCCGTACGTCCCGCTTTTGTTCAATTAGTCGCCTGCAATCCGCAAAACTCAAGTTATTGCCCTTTAATCTATGTCCGTACGTCCCGCTTTTGTTCAATTAGTCGCCTGCAATCCGCAAAACTCAAGTTATTGCCCTTTAATCTATGTCCGTACGTCCCGCTTTTGTTCAATTAGTCGCCTGCAATCCGCAAAACTCAAGTTATTGCCCTTTAATCTATGTCCGTACGTCCCGCTTTTGTTCAATTAGTCGCCTGCAATCCGCAAAACTCAAGTTATTGCCCTTTAATCTATGTCCGTACGTCCCGCTTTTGTTCAATTAGTCGCCTGCAATCCGCAAAACTCAAGTTATTGCCCTTTAATCTATGTCCGTACGTCCCGCTTTTGTTCAATTAGTCGCCTGCAATCCGCAAAACTCAAGTTATTGCCCTTTAATCTATGTCCGTACGTCCCGCTTTTGTTCAATTAGTCGCCTGCAATCCGCAAAACTCAAGTTATTGCCCTTTAATCTATGTCCGTACGTCCCGCTTTTGTTCAATTAGTCGCCTGCAATCCGCAAAACTCAAGTTATTGCCCTTTAATCTATGTCCGTACGTCCCGCTTTTGTTCAATTAGTCGCCTGCAATCCGCAAAACTCAAGTTATTGCCCTTTAATCTATGTCCGTACGTCCCGCTTTTGTTCAATTAGTCGCCTGCAATCCGCAAAACTCAAGTTATTGCCCTTTAATCTATGTCCGTACGTCCCGCTTTTGTTCAATTAGTCGCCTGCAATCCGCAAAACTCAAGTTATTGCCCTTTAATCTATGTCCGTACGTCCCGCTTTTGTTCAATTAGTCGCCTGCAATCCGCAAAACTCAAGTTATTGCCCTTTAATCTATGTCCGTACGTCCCGCTTTTGTTCAATTAGTCGCCTGCAATCCGCAAAACTCAAGTTATTGCCCTTTAATCTATGTCCGTACGTCCCGCTTTTGTTCAATTAGTCGCCTGCAATCCGCAAAACTCAAGTTATTGCCCTTTAATCTATGTCCGTACGTCCCGCTTTTGTTCAATTAGTCGCCTGCAATCCGCAAAACTCAAGTTATTGCCCTTTAATCTATGTCCGTACGTCCCGCTTTTGTTCAATTAGTCGCCTGCAATCCGCAAAACTCAAGTTATTGCCCTTTAATCTATGTCCGTACGTCCCGCTTTTGTTCAATTAGTCGCCTGCAATCCGCAAAACTCAAGTTATTGCCCTTTAATCTATGTCCGTACGTCCCGCTTTTGTTCAATTAGTCGCCTGCAATCCGCAAAACTCAAGTTATTGCCCTTTAATCTATGTCCGTACGTCCCGCTTTTGTTCAATTAGTCGCCTGCAATCCGCAAAACTCAAGTTATTGCCCTTTAATCTATGTCCGTACGTCCCGCTTTTGTTCAATTAGTCGCCTGCAATCCGCAAAACTCAAGTTATTGCCCTTTAATCTATGTCCGTACGTCCCGCTTTTGTTCAATTAGTCGCCTGCAATCCGCAAAACTCAAGTTATTGCCCTTTAATCTATGTCCGTACGTCCCGCTTTTGTTCAATTAGTCGCCTGCAATCCGCAAAACTCAAGTTATTGCCCTTTAATCTATGTCCGTACGTCCCGCTTTTGTTCAATTAGTCGCCTGCAATCCGCAAAACTCAAGTTATTGCCCTTTAATCTATGTCCGTACGTCCCGCTTTTGTTCGGGCTGTTTCTCATCAACAGACAGACAGATAGAACATTTTATTGTTGACGTATGCAAAGTATATTATTATACCTCACGTGACTTTGTAATGTTAAATTCTCATATACTCATCATGGGCAATTTCTTACTGTTTCATGCTAACAGTACGTTTTTGACCGGTTAACAGTATACTGTTACATGGCAGGCGCGTGAAAATGTTGGTTATGCACGTGCATGACGTCATTTCAAACAATAACGTCACCTTTTAGATGCGCGTGCCATGTAACAGTATACTGTTAACCGGTATATTCATATGTGTGTGTTACATTGTTGTAGATCTACCCATGTTCACCTCCCCTACAAAGGTACAAAATAAGTTAAATAAACGTGTAATTTTGTTCGGTATAATAAAATAAATATTGCATGGCTTCCAGTGTGACAGTACATATTGTCAACATTCGGTAAAATACTGTTAACCTCGGCTTCGCCTCGGGTAACAGTATTTTCCTCATGTTGACAATATGTACTGTCACACTGGAAGCCATGCAATATTTATATATTGTCTAAAACACATATGTATATATACAATATACATGACAGGAAAATACAAACAAACATGATTTATTTGAAATGTATAGGATGCTTGAATTAAACATGAGTTCAGCATGAGAGTGATATAAACATGAATTCAGCATGAGAGTGATATAAACATGAATTTACCATGAGAATGATATAAACGTTGTGAGGATGAGCAATGTATAAATATGGGAGTGTTATTTGGAAGCAAAACTCATTGAACAATTGTTCCTAAATTTAAATGGTGAAGTGGATAATCAACACAGTTCATTTTAATACTATAATGTATTGTATATTTTATTCAAGAGTGACGATAGTAGGTCTTACTAGTTCGGGAAATAAATTAGGATATGATTTAAATACTACTAAATAAGCTCTAGGCGATATATACCTCAAAGTAGAGTAAGCTGGTACATCCTGTATCTGTTATCTTTATTAAAAAATGTGGTTAAATTAGCCCTATCTCACACCTTATACAACAACTATACAGCAGGAAGTTTTGATAGCATCTATACAAAATATGGAAAATATGTAAATGAAAGTCTAGTTATTGAATAGATTTGAAAATTGTTCAAGCATTTTATTTCTTTTCACAATGTTTTCATCGGTAGTCTGCTGCAAAAGAGCCATGTATACAAACAAAACTGGTTTGATATTATATTTAAACCCGTATTCAATTTCATATCTATAAATACATTTCGTTAATGAACTTATAATATTGGACTATTTCTATTTGTTTGCAGTAGCTGCATAGTTGTCAAAGAAGTGTGGTTTTGTTCCCGAAATAAATGCACTCAATTCATAATGCCGAACCCTGGTTGCTCAGTCTGTAGCGATGCGGGCTGTCAATCCAAGGGATTTGTTCGAACACGAGCTCTGCCAACATTTATTCCGACGTTTGTTTGACAATAATCACTATGACAAGCGTCATTCGTCTTTCACCTATGGGCTAACAGTCTATACTTCAAAGCAGCCAGTTGCTTGGAAAGTCCGTTGTGTGTAGTTTTGGTATGAACACATTGAGCAGGAGAACTGGCCGCCGTGATATGACTGATTTTTTTTTTGAAAATGGCGTTAAACCCCAATAAATAAATCATAATGTTAAAGGTGTAGATCCAGATCAAGTCCGTGAACATTGCCTAGTTTTAAAATAAGAATGCCGTGCAAATAAAAACAATGATGAACCACATCCAAGCGAGTTTGGGTTCAAAACCCATTTTAGACCAAATATCTTATTATCATATGCTGTTCTTCAAATGTTTTTAACTCTTTCCCATACTGGATACAACGAAGTTCAAGAAGACAACTTCGAAAACATCTTGGCAAAAATATGAGAACTCTCTATACATGAAAGTAAGATGAAATAATAGAGTCAACAATGTGGCAAAAGGAGAACTTGCTGATTATTTCTTCCTTTGTTCTAATGATTTTCAAAGGTCGTCTGATGCAGATGCATCTTCAAGTAGAAAAGTTTAAAATGTTGAGAGCCGAGCTCCGGTAGCTCAGTCGGTAGCGACGCGGGCTGTCAATCCAGGGGATGTGAGTTCGAATTCCAGCTCGGCAAACATTCTTTCCGACGTTTGACAAAAGTCATTGTGACCTGCGTCATTCGTCTTTCACCAATGGGCTGTTTAACAGTCTATGTGGAAAAGCAGCCAGTTGTATGGAATGTATGTTGTGTGGTGTACTGGTGTGGGAAAACCAGGAAACGCATGAGTAGGTGAACTGGTCGACGTGATATTACTGAAAAATTGTTGAAAACGGCGTTAAACCATTATCAATCAATTAACATATTGAGAAAGTATAAACTATCGGGCGCTCGTTTGATATTAATCGCTCTATTAACATTGTAAGGAAACTTATCACATCACGTTCATAGCAAATGGGCAGGTGTGTTACTGCAGCGTTTATGCATTAAATACATATTAGAACAAATTACCAATTATGTTTAACTCTTTTCCACATAAAAAAACAACGCTCATTGACGCCTATGCAGCAAACGACTTTTGAAAACATTGTGGCAAAAGAAGAAATTTCTCATAATGAGACATTTCTCCTTTTGCCTCACTGTTTTGAACTCTTTTCAATTAATACTGAGATTTACAGAGATTTTTAGAATGTGTCAGAGAAGAAAACTTGTCCCGTTGACGTATATGTTTTCAAAGTCGTCTGCTACAGAATGATGTATGAAGGAAAGGGTCAAAGGAAAATATAAACTAATTCGATTATCATTTCATGTACATCGTACAATGGCTTATAAATAGTGTTTTAACATGTTATCGAACCTCATTTCAAATGCATCGATTTCCTTTGTGTTTATGTCAAACTATAATCAAGATTGTTTACGAAAGAACGTTAAACTACACTTTTACGAAACTAACTATAATCAAGATTGTTTACGAAAGAACGTTAAACTACAGTTATACGAAACTAACTATAATCAAGATTGTTTACGAAAGAACGTTAAACTACAGTTATACGAAACTAACTATAATCAGGAGTGTTTGTGAACGAAAGCTAAACTACAGTTATACGAAACTAAGTACATTACGCTCTCTTAGTCGAGTTGAATAGTCATCACTTAAATATGTTATAAATTATTATAGGAATTAATAACCAATATAAATAAAAATGTTTATCAACAAACGATCAGATAATGGTTTTCTCAGGGCTAAACATGTACTTAGCTCACTTGACTGAAAATAACATTCTTCACTGTCATTTTCTATCGCATGTCTAGTCATCGAATATATCTGTAAGCAATAAATACACATACTTTTATAGGATAATTAATACAAATTAATGATGGTATCATTATCAAAAGCAATTTTCAAAGTTTTTGCCATCAAGGATATGGATTTGATTCATTTGAGTCAGAAATATAATATATTCATGGTGTCAAAAACTGACACAATTGTAGGATTGTGCTCTCTATGCTGATATTTAATTACATTGATCACACAGGTTTACTTTCCTACGACGAAGCTAAAATAAAGACACATTCAACTCATCCGTTATTTAACTTGTACAAGAAATGTTCCTTGTCAATTTGTCACTTCAAAAGTAAATGCGCTAGTAACTTCAATACCATATAATATACAAGAATATTTTCAGGAATGTTTAAGTCCAATCCGTCATTTATTTACTTTAAAGTTTATCTTCTAAGTTTAGAATACTTTATACAAAACCTATCTAAGTTGTTCAAAATTGAAACATTGTTACAATTCCAAAGTTCTATGTAAAGATTCCATCTACACTTAAGGGATTTCAACCTTCGACCTCCCGATATCAAAGCGGTTATCTGAACCACCTGGTTACATGGACCGGTTTAAATGTTGTTATTGGCCGTTCCTTACATATGACCTCAAGGCAGTTTGGCTTTTGTAAAATTATCTCTAGAAATAATCTTGTATATTAACCCTTTCCTTTTCAAATACATTAAATATACAGTAGACAGCCTTTAAGCATAATAGAGGCATACTGTGGACAATCTCTATAAATGAAAGTATAATTATTGAATAGACTTGAACTCATTCTGGCAAAAGGAGATATTATTCATTAAAAGCTTTTTTTCTATTTTTGCCACGTTATTTTTAAAAGTCGTCTGATGTTGATACGGTTAACTCTTTCCTTCATACGACAATTCTGCAGCAGACGACTTTGAACGTATTTTGTCAAAAAATGGAATATCTCTTTAATTGAATGGATAACCTAAGACAAAAAGTAGAAAACATTGTGGCAAAAGGAGAAATTGCACGAGCTGACTCACCTGAATCTGCATTGATTGCAAAAACCTCATTACTGCCTTTAGCGCTGAAAGAGTTAAAAGAAATGACTACTCTATTTGTAGATGTTTTCCTGTACCGATTGACTTTTGATTTTGTCAGTCGGGTGTTTGAGATGTACTTTAGCCGTTTGTTTACCTTGTGTGATGATATTTAGTGTCGTCTGATTTCAAAACTTATTATTGAAAATATGTAAGGTGTGAATAAAAGATTATATTTCAAACAGAGTTAAAAATATTGTGGGAAAATAAAAATTCGCCTTTTTCTAGTAACGTTATCAAAATTCGTTTGCTGTAAAACTGTCATAAATCGTCTATATCATTGATTCAATTAAATATTTGCTTTAACCCTTATTCACACGCAGACACATGCTGATTCATCTGCACAATACGACGTTTGAAAACCATTGAGACAAAAGTGTTTCGAAGACCCTTTTCAAAGGCGTCTATTTGAAAGTTATTGTATTTGGGAAAAGAAGAATTTTTTAAGCAGGACCTTTTTTATTATATTTTTCAAAGGCGTCTATTGAAAAGTTATTGTATATGAAAAAAGAAGAATTTTTTAAGCAGGGCGTTAATATTTTTTTCAAACAAAACCGTATTCACTACGTAACTTGTTTTACTAATCCTCGATATACGATCGCGTGTAACGCGATAATCATAAATGTAATATACAACTTGATAATGTCAATTGTCGGGTATGTGACGGGTGTACGTGACGTACATAGCCAAATATGATTAACCCTTTCCCTCATATAGACGCTTTCTGACGCCTCTGCAGCAGACGGATTTTTGAAAACATAGTGACAAAAGAAGAAATTGCACAAAACGTGCAATTTCTCCTTTTGACACAATGTTTTCCACTTTTTGTCATAGGTTATCCATTCAATTATGGAGATTTTCTATGTTTTGACAAAATACGTTCAAAGTCGTCTGCTGCAGAATTGTCGTATGAGGGAAAGGTTTAAGACTCTTAATGAAAGGTGCAGTCGCTCGTAGCATAGTTTAAGGGAAATACAAAACAACACGTTTGGTTATTGTTCGATTTAATTTTGTTTTTTTCACCACTTTCAACAGTATTTATATTATAACACGGCGTTTTTTGAGTAAAATACCAGTATTACCTCGGTATATTCTATCCTGACCCGATGCATCAGTCCTAGTGCTACCTAGCAAACCCTGCGCTCAGATTAGGGAAGCAATTGTTGCCAAATCTTTAATATGACCCGAACGGGTATCGAACCCCAGTCTCCAACTCCTTAGTTCAAACAAGTACATAACAGTACGTACAAAGAGGAGTACAAGAGAGTGTAACGTTTAATAATTGTGAAAAAGGTTCAATCAATGTAATAGTATCGTAACTAAGCCAGTCCTCAACGCTCATAACGGATTGTTTACTTAGCCTCGTTCATAAATCTTTCAGCGCGGAATTGTTTAAAATAGACTCTTCCATGTTCGAAATCGGGTGTGTCCATTTCTCAATTTATGAAAGTTTTTGACTATTTTGGTAACTCAAAGGCAAACATTGCTGATTTCTCGTTACGAGCTGACTCACCTGAATCTGCATTGTTTGCAAAACTCTCAATATTGCCTGTGGCGCTAAAAGAGGTAAGACAGTTTTTCTTTTTTTAAATTAAACATTTAACGGATAGATTATTAAAACCAAAAAGTAATAAAAAAGCTCCCAACTTATTTTGTTTTATTACATTGCCTTTTATGTAAGATAATACATACGCCAGATGTTGTGGTCAATCTTCCCTACGATGCTGACCAGCTCGCGCCAAGTTCAAATAAATATTAAATCTACAAAATATTCATTAGGTCACATTCGAACTGTATCTTTAACGTAATAAGTACACGTGTTAACCCTTTCCAACATACAACAAATCTGCAGCAGACGACTTTGAAAACAACTCAATAATATATATCGAAAATCTCCCTGAATGAAGACATACTTATTGAATAGAGTTATAAACATTGTGTCAAAAGGAGAAATTGCTTGTTTTGAGCAATTTCTTTATTTGTCACAAAAATATTTAAAGTCGTCTTCTGCAGAGGCGTCGGAAAGCGGCTATATGAGGGAAAGGGTTAAACAAAACTTACATGTGCTTCCATCTGAACATATCAGCAAAAAAGTAAAGGTTTCTTCAACAAAGGGAACAACCTTTAATCCCAACCTTTTATTGTTAATACTACATAGGGGTAAGTCTGCATGAAGTAAAATGTTAATTGAGAAATCGCTTATACACAAGATGCATGCATTTCCCCATAATTATACCTCATCATTTGCATTGTTATTGTAAGGTGTTTCTTATGAGAGTTGGAATCCGCTGTGGTCGAGCGGTTAGCGTCGGGGATTTCAAAACCGGGCGTCCCGAGTTCGATCACCAGTCGCGGCACTACGGTCATGGTGGAGTGCCCTTGGACAAGGGACATTTCCTAGCCTAGTACTGGTTTGTTTACCCAGGGATCATGAATAAGTGAACTGTCGCCGTGATATAACTGAAATAATGTTGAAAGCGGCGTAAAACCCCAATAAATAAATTCTTAAGATTGTTAATGTGTTAATATGTGATCCTAAATATAGTATCAAACTATGTGCATTGTACTATTTGTTTGCTTTCTCGCTGTCCCATACCTCTGGGTTACTCAACCGTACATGTATCTAAGGTCAAAAACTGTAAAAAACAAAAAAGTTAAAAAAACAATTAATATATAGGTTTTAAAGACAAATGCATTAAAACGAAGATGAACTTTTGTACAAAAATTACTTTGTTCGTGGTATAAGTGAAATAATGATATATCGCAATTGTGTTGAGATATATTGATGCATTTGGATGTTATGGAGCAAAACGTTAGTTTGTTAATATGTACACTGAGCTATATTAGACTTTGCTCCATTCCTTGTCGAGTAAGACTAGAAGTAAGAAACAATTTAAACAGAATGAATAAGGGAATGGGATGGTAGTAACTTACAGAATGTTTTATCTGCTGTAGACTGAAATTGTTTCAGTAACAAAGACACTGGGGTTGGCTGATGTTGGATAAGAACCATTTAAAGGGAGATAACTTTGATAGGGAATATGGCAAATCGGGTTCAGTTATCTTCCTTGCAATGTACATCATTTGTTAAATTCCCAAAGACTTTATTGACGCCGCGTGGAAGCGCGGCGTCAGTATTGGATAGGTTTTAATGTTGTACCATTGGGTGACGTAATCGAAAATGGAGCAACCAACGCATATTATTGTAAAGAAAAACTCCGTAATATGTTTGAAAAAACAGCCTTTATGATTGAATTAATTGTATTAACTGATTTAAAAAACAACAAGATTCAAGATATGTACATCTTTTACCGTTGTTACAAAACTTTAGACATATTTAAATTGTTTGTAATATTTGTTCCCCAACTAACTAGGCTAAGCTTTTTTTATGACTTGGTTTACGGAGTTCACTAGGCTACGCCTTTTTAAATGTTTGTGTTACTGCTCTGACGACTCGATTCATCAAAGCCCAGAAAAAAGATTCGGGTGATGGTTTTCCTATTTATTTCTGTTGTATTAATAAACTTAAAACGTTCCTCCCCATACAGTTGTTCATTCAGACCATTGTATTCTTGCTGTATGTTGACTATACATGATAATTTTTTCTTTAAATGCTTAATTTTGATATTAAATATCTTTAAACTTGTTAGAATTATTTGTATTGTTTTGTGTTATCATACTTCTGCTCAACTGGAAGGAGAAAAGACTTTCCTCTCTCCTTCCAAATATTGTGTTACATTTAACTTATAACCAGAGGCATTAACAGTTAAGTTAATATCTGTTAACATTTCAGTATCTATGTTTTTTGTTTATCTAATTGATCTAGTTGCTCGTAATAACATTTTATTATAGACTATGATATCAAGGTGAGCAATAGAGGAATATGGAACGCCGACACTGTCTTTAGAAGTGATGAAACTCCATTATTATGTCTGTTTGTTATTACATTATGTACAACGATCTTTACATGTTGTGCAAACATATTTATATTATGTGTTGTGGTTTTGTACTTATATTCTGACGGTTTTTATTATATATTATGTCGGTACATCTTTACATTATGTCGGTACATCTTTACATTTCCTAGCCCTGGCAAAATTATGAAGCATATTTCCTAGCCTGGTACCGATTTATCACACATTGTCAATTGCTGCGTCACAGTTAGTCTCAATCAGATTCCCTAAGTCTCAGTCACCAGCCCTAATTCTCCATCAGTCACCTCAGTCTCAGTCAACTTCCCTAAGTCTCAGTCGCCATCAGTCACAATCACCTTCCCTAAGTCTCAGTCACCAGCCCTAATTATTAATCAGTCACCTCAGTCTCAGTCAACTTCCCTAAGTCTCAGTCACCATCACCTTCCCTAAGTATACAGCAGTCTCAATCAATTCCCCTAATTCTCAGTCACCATCAGTCACCTTCCCTAAGTATCATCAGTCAGCTTAAGTCAGATTCAGTCTCAGTCACCACCTAAGCCTCAGTCACCCTTCCCTAAGACGCCATCAGTCATCTTCCCTAAGTCTCAGTCACCATCAGACACCCTTCCCTAAGTCTCAGTCACCATCAGACACCCTTCCCTAAGGCTCAGTCACCATCAGTCACCCTTCCCTAAGTCTCAGTCACCATCAGTCACCCTTACCTAAGTCTCAGTCACCATCAGACACCCTTCCCTAAGTCTCAGTCAACCTTTCTAAGACGCCATCAGTCACCCTTACCTAAGTCTCAGTCACCATCAGTCACCCTTATCTCAGTCACCATCAGTCACCCTTCCCTAAGTCTCAGTCACCATCAGTCACCCTTACCTAAGTCTCAGTC
Source organism: Serripes groenlandicus (assembly GCA_031761405.1). NCBI lineage: Eukaryota > Metazoa > Mollusca > Bivalvia > Cardiida > Cardiidae > Serripes > Serripes groenlandicus. The sequence continues at coordinate 825,371 of JASEVX010000046.1, read as the reverse complement.
ACCATCAGACACCCTTCCCTAAGTCTCAGTCAACCTTTCTAAGACGCCATCAGTCACCCTTACCTAAGTCTCAGTCACCATCAGTCACCCTTACCTAAGTCTCAGTCACCATCAGACACCCTTCCCTAAGTCTCAGTCAACCTTTCTAAGACTCCATCAGTCACCTTCCCTAAGTCTCAGTCACCATCAGTCACCCTTCCCTAAGCCTCAGTCACCATCTGTCATCCTTCCCTAAGCCTCAGTCACCATCAGTCACCCCTCCCTAAGCCTCAGTCACCATCAGTCAACCTTTCCTAAGTCTCAGTCACCATCAGTCACATTCCCTAAGCATCAGTCACCACCAGTCACCTTCCCTAAGCCTCAGTCACCATCAGTCACCTTCCTTAAGTATACAGCCAGTCTCAGTCAATTCTCCAAAGTCTCAGTCATCATCAGTCACCTTTCATAAGTCACAGTCACCATTAGTCACATTCTCTAAGTCACAGTCTCAATCAGTAACCTTCATTAACCCTCCTTAAGTATCAGTCACCATCAGTCTCAGTCACATACATTGTCATCCCTGATATACGTTAGACAAATGTCAGAAACAATTTTGACCTAGCTGGGACTCGAACCCACGTCACATTGACGTTCATTGACAAACGGCTGCTCTACCAACTGAGCTACCGAGCTTCATACAAATACATGTAATTACAAGATATATATGTATTCAAAGGTAATTACCAGATCAATACTACGCAGTAAAATTTAAAGTATATTTAATGTAATCATCGACAAAAAGTGGTATCTCAGCATAATTTTTTATTCAAGTCTTCGTGTTGAAATTTTAAACATTTTAAATCGTTACTAAATACATATTAGTAAACAGGTTTACTCATCAATCTTCGCCTGCAACTTATTAATACGTAAACGGAAGTCTTTAAAACCACACGGTCGTCGTAGCCTAGTGGCTAAGCACGAAGCACTTAAAACCTAAAAGTTCACTTTTCATTGGTTCGATTTTTATGCTAGGCGTTCATTTTTGTCGGTCCGTTTTTTTCTAAATTAGATTTGTATATAATACATATATACGACCATCTCATTTTCCTTTCAGACAATTATATTTAGTAGATCATAAGATTCCTTTTCATCTTTAAATGTTCTCAATTCTAGTGCAACGACAATGTACGTGTAATCTTGCTCTAAATGTTACAACGTATCACACATGCACTTTTTTTAGAAGATTAACTCGACTATATAAAAGACCATTGCATTTGCAGCTATGTGTGCCACGTACTTAGCTGATTGGACGTTGTATTTTACTGTTTCTCACGAAACTTTAATTTAGAATAAATCGTTACGAGCGAGACAGTTAAAAGAGAGCTAGACAGACATGTGGGGGAGAGACAGATAGACAGAGACAGACAGAGACAGACAGAGACAGACAGAGACAGACAGAGATAGACAGAGACAGACAGAGATAGACAGAGATAGACAGACAGAAATAGACAGAGACAGATAGAGATAAACAGACAGAGATAGACAGACAGAGATAGAAAGAGACAGACAGAGACAGACAGAGACAGACAGAGATAGACAGAGACAGACAGAGACAGACAGAGATAGACAGAGACAGACAGAGATAGACAGAGACATACAGAGATAGACAGAGACAGACAGAGATTGTCTGTCTCTGTCTGTCTTTGTATGTCTGTCTCTCCCCCACATGCCTGTCTATCTCTGTCTGTCTCTGTCTATCTCTGTATGTCTCTGTCTATCTCTGTCTGTCTCTGTCTATCTCTGTCTGTCTCTGTCTGTCTCTGTCTGTATATGTCTGTCTCTGTCTGTCTCTGTCTGTCTCTGTCTATCTCTGTTTGTCTGTCTCTGTATCTCTCTGTCTCTGTCTGTCTCTGTCTGTCTTTGTATGTCTGTCTCTCCCCCACATGCCTGTCTGAGACAGAGAGATACAGAGACAGACAAACAGAGATAGACAGAGACAGACAGAGACAGACAGAGACAGACGGAGACAGACAGATACAGACAGAGACAGACAGATACAGACATAGACAGACACGGAAAGGGTTTAGCTATAATGGAAAATAAATAACCCTTTCCCGCTTACAGACGCTTTTTGACGCATATGCAGCATTTGACATTTGAAAACATCGTGACAAAAGGAGAAATCGTTATCGTAGGTAATTTCTACCTTTGCTACAATATTTACAAATCTTGTCAATAATTATAGTTTTATTCTCAGTGATTTTCATATGTATTTTAGGTCATCTGTTGCAGACTTGTTGGGTCACAGTACGATCGCCGTTTACAAATAAAACTGACATTAAGGTCAAACATAGCTCAAAGTGTGTTTCCCTTGTCGGAACTCTTATGAGTCATTAATGCAAGCCGATGGATTTTGCGTTATTCGTTCATATCAGTGTGAAGCAGATGATGTCCAATAAAAAATTAGACTTTCGCGGATTAAGACACTAGTTGAACACGGTTGCGGCCTTAAGTCGACTCTTCGAAACGCTTGCTAGGAATGGTAACTAAACTTGTATTACTATTTAATCTATTAAGAGTTACCTAGTTTTTACCTACATGTTTTCAAAATCATCTGGTGCCAGCTTGACGTATGTGGGAAATGGTTAAATAGCATGTACACATCTTTAGATGTCTTCAATTTGTTTCAGTTTAAGCCTTTCCCAATAACAGAATACAGTTGTCGCATCTGCAGCAGACTACTCTTGTTAATGTATTTTCAATTTACATTAATAATTACACTTTTATCTATAGAGGATTTTCCCTAATATTTGCCTACATGTTTTATAAGTCATCTGCTGCAAGTTAGACGTATGTGCAAGGGTCCAGATATGGAGGGGTTAACAGCTGTTTTACCCCCAATATCCCTCTTATTATCCAACCAAACCCTATGTTGTAGGTACTCAAAATTATCGTCTCATTCAGACGATTCTTTTGAGTACGACAACATAGGGTTAGCGGATAAAATAAGGATTTTAAAATAAGCAAAACGCTCCTTATTCAATGCGTTTAACCAAATTATTTCACTACTTCAGTGTTTTTAACCTGATGGAATCACTGATTCACTGCGTTTAACCAAATGATTTCACTACTTCACTGTGTTTAACCTTATGGAATCACTGATTCACTGCGTTTAACCAAATTAATTCACTACTTCACTGTTTTTAACCTAATTGGGTTTGTAGCTCTTGAATAGGTCTATCAGATGGTGTAATACAATCGCTATCGAATACTACCACTGCAGCGCTAGGGGCGATTGAAGTCAAAAAAGTTAAAATCTAAATAGATACCCTATATTTGAAAGGCTAGAATTTAGAAACAAAGGCCTAAATAAAAAATCGTAAGGGATTTGTTTTTTCTAAATATATCAATTATCTCTAACCGAAGTTTCAGCTCTCCGCATTCAGATCTGTAGGAGAAGATGGAATAATGGTTTGGGTTCTTAAACCCCATTTTTTTTTTTGCAAGCTGCATAGCAACGGTTATCTTTGAAAGGATACCATTTGGGAACAAAGGCTAAATCAAAAATCGTAACAGATACGTTTTTTCTAAATATCTAGAAGTATCTATAACCGAAGTTTGAGCTCTCTACATTCAAACCTGTAAGAGATAATAGAAAAATGTTTTTTGTTCTTAAAAAGTTGACTGCATAACAACGGGTTGATCGTTAGCAACGAACATCAAACGCGCACACCCTGAGAACCTTTTGCACACACAGACAGTCGGAAAAGCCTGACAATAAAGGGATACCTAGCGAATCCAAATTATATTCAATTCAAATTCAGAAAAAAACAACGGACAGACAAGAATTAACGCCTAGCATAAGAATCGAACCACTAAAAAGTACATTTTTCGGTTTGAAGGGCTTCATGCTTAGACACTAGGCTACGACGAGGTGTTGATTTGAACACCTGCGTTTACGTATTAATCAGTTGCAGGCGAAGATTGATGTGTAAACCTGTTTACTAATATGTATTTAGTAAAAATTTAAAATGTTTAAAATTACAATACGAAGGCTGGAATAATTATGATGAGATACCACTTCATGTCGATAATTACATAAAACATACTTTAAATTATACCGCGTAGTACTTATTGTCCTGGTAATTACAGTTTGAATACATATATATCTTGTAATGGCATGGATGTGTATGAAGCTCGGTAGCTCTGTTGGTAGAGCAGCCATCTGTCAATGCAAGTCAATGCAATTGTCGTGGGTTCGAGTCCCAGCTAGGTCAAAAAAGAAATTGACATATGTCAAATGTATAAGTACTTTATGTGACTGATGGTGACTGAGACTTAGGGAAAGTGACTGATGGTGACTGAGCCTGATGGAAGGTGACGGCGACTGATGGTGGATAATTCCTAGGGAAGGTTACTTACGGAAGCTTACTGATGGTGACTGAGACTGATGGAAACTTAGGGAATAGGACAGAAAATTATGGCGACTAAGGGAAGGTGACTGACACTGATGGAGACTTAGTTATTGTGACTGAGGCTGACGGAGACTTAGGGAATGAGACTGAAGCTGACTGAGAATTAGGGATTGAGGCTGACGTAGATTAAGGGAATGTTACTGAGGCTGACGGAGACTTAGGGAACGTGACTGAGGCTGACGTAGACTCAGGGAATGTGACTGAGGGTGACGGAGACTTAGGGAATGTGGCTGAGGCTGACGGAGACTTAGTTAACGTGACGGAGACTTAGTTAACGTGACTGGGACAGACGGAGACTTAGTTAAGGTGACGGAGACCTAGGGAACGTGACTGAGGCTGACGGAGACTTAGGGAACGTGACTGAGGCTGACGTAGACTCAGGGAATGTGAATGAGGCTGACGGACACTTAGTTAACGTGACTGGGACAGACGGATACTTAGTTAACGTGACTGAGACTGACGGAGACTTAGGGAACGTGACTGAGACTGACGGAGACTTAGAGAACGTGACTGAGGCTGATGGAGACTTAGGGAACGTGACTGAGGCTGACGGAGACTTAGTTAACGTGACTGGGACAGACGGAGAATTAGTTTAGGTGACTGAGGCTGACAGAGACTTAGCTAACGTGACGGAGACTTAGGGAACGTGACTGAGGCTGACGGAGACTTAGGGAATATGACCGAGACTTAGTGAATGTGGTCATCATGCTGTTTGATATTATATCCAAAGCTGGTCTTCATACTGTTTTATTGTTTCCTGTGTAAGTTACCAGCACTAATAATCACACTTTTTTTGATATATATATATGTATATATATGTTTATGTATTATAAACCAGGGTCAGTTAATTCGCAGTGTGACAGTGTGGGTCGTGAGTTGAATCAAATCTTACCTTCCATTGGGAACCCGCCGGGCTGAATGGTTAGCATCCTGTATTTGGAACCGGGAAGCCGGGGTTCGATGCCCAGACCGCCTCGGTGGCGTTGTGGCTGGAGGTAACCGGGGTAACAATGGTCGCACATTTCCAAATACATTTCTTTCCTGCGATGAGTCACATTTCATGTGATCCTACAACAAAGCAATGCTTTATTTCTGATTGGCGAATTAAGCTTTTTGGTGTATTGGCTTCGGTGAAATTTGGTTCAAAACTCTTAAATTATCATTTTCCCACATCGAGACGTAATGTAGAGGCCACATCAGGAGACAGTTATGAAAACATAGTGAAAAGGGGATGAATTGCTCCTAAATAGCAAGTTCCCCTTTTGCCACAATGTCTTTAATTCAATTAAAGTTTAAATTTTCACTTATTTGATTCCCAGTCGCCTCGGTTACGGTGGAATACCCTTTGGGCAAGGCACATGTCCAAGACTATTATTGGTTTGTTTACCAAGGGATCATGAACATGTGAACTGTCGCCGTGCTATAACTGAAAAAGTGTGTGGTGAAAACGGCGTAATACCAGGGTACTACTAAATACTGCAAGGACTACAAGGACTACAAGGACTACACAAGGACTACAAGGACTACAAGGCCTACACGGACGGCTGTAGTATGACAAGGACAGATTACCCTGTAGAGTGTAGGTACAGATCACCTTGTATGGTGTAGGTGGAGATCACCCTGTATGGTGTGGTTGCAGATCACCCTGTAGAGTGTAGGTACTGACCACCCTGTAGAGTGTAGATGCAGAAAATAAAATACAAGGACTACAAGGACAAAACCCAAATACGAACAGTGTAGAACTAGACCTGGTTGTACTAATGTAATGAATCCATCAGGTTAAAAACAGTGTAGTGAATCAATTAGGTTAAAGACAGTGAAGTAGTGAATCAATTAGGTTAAACGCAGTGAATAAGGAGCGTTTTGCTTGTTCTAAAATCCTTTTGAGTACCTACAACATAGGGTTTGGTTGGATAATAAGAGGGATATTGTGAGGAAAAGAGCTGTTAACCCCTCCTTATATGGACCCTTGTACATCCCTCAAACTTGGCGGCAGCAGCTGACTTATAAAACATGTAGGCAAATATTAGGAAAAAACAACTATAGATAAAAGTGTAATTATTGCATTACAAAAGAAAGCAATATAAATGATTGTTTATAAAGTATTCAAATACACTGACACACAAATGTATCTTTCACGAACGAAAGTTATTACTATTATTCATCACTTTTACTAGTTTCGCATAAGTAATCAACGATCCGTTCAAGAGACAAATTTAATCCGTGCCATCCATAAACTTCGAACACGTCGACATTCAGTATAATCCGATTTGTCTAAGCTCCATAACTACACTAAAAAGGTGGCAAAAATAAAGCGCATGACCCCCATCTCTCATCCAGTCGATAAAGTCAGTTTTCTGTGAAGTTTCCAAGGAAATAAAACTCCGTTTCTATCCCCCACTAGCACCGCGTTTGTATCGATTCTATCGGTAATATTTCAAAGAGAAGAGGAACAAAGTTCCGTCCCTAGCTCTCTCCAATAAACATTAAGTCTTTAACCATTAGCGAATGTCTCGGACGCTTCCCAATTAAATGGTTGTGTATGCTATTATGTTCCTGCTATTGTATACAATGACACACGATAAGATATCCTTTTGGGGAATGAAACTTTGCGCTGATGTTAATGTTCATGCATTTAAATACAGGATTGGATTGAAATAAATGTAACTGGAGGTCGATTAAAAAGTTTAGTATGTTTTAGGTCATTATGTCAGACATTTAAGCGAACAATTAAGCAACTGCTTTAAGTATTGTTTGAGTGAAAGGGGATATTCCAATTTACAACAACATCAAATAAACCAAACCATACGACAATCTAAGACTACAGTAGTAGTTCAGAATCTCCTACAAAAGGTCCGGGTTCGAATCAGGTGATCTGCGAACTACGACTTTTGAACTCTTCCAAGAAGCAGGTATAGAGGGTATTTAATATAAGCTGAAAGCTTGTTTCACAATCAATGCAAAATAAACAAATTAATTCGTAGAACTGAGATAGCATGCTAGGACCGCCTTGATAAATCAATTACTAAAGATATATTTTAAAATGTTGACTATGTGGGGTGCATCGTAAGTATTCAATTTGACTGAGTGACCTAGTTTAGACCAAACTTGACACAGTTTCAATAATAACTACACTTGATGGACATGAATGTTCTGATGAACTTTTATGAAGATTTGATGAACAATTAGGCATCTGGAGTGTTCATTTTCTTTTTCTAAAACTTGACCTGTTGACCTAGTTGTTGACACCACATGACCGAGTTTAGAGCTTGACCGATATCTGATGAATGTTCATGAAGATTGGATAACAAATGCAGCGTTTAGTGTACGCATATTGTAATTGAGATAAATCATTAACTTGTCCGAGGGATGACCCAGAAGTAATAGGATTTTTTGTTTTCATTTCAACACGAATCGATCTTGTAAAAAGTAAACCTGATTTCATCACAAGTCCACATTTCTCTTTTACAAACATGACACATATTAAAATAAACGGTAGTAGCGTCATTATGACGTCGCCATTTGAAGCGTAGCGAGATGGTTTGAAAACGTGGGCAGATATTCTAATAACAGTAAAACATACTTTTTATCGCACTAACTTCCCCAGTTGCCATAGCTTAAAGACATTCCATAATCACTGTTTACCGAAATGTGTAACATAAATTGTCTAACAAATGATTATTCTCATGGTGAAAAACAACACTGGCTCCTTTCAACGTCAGAACAGGCTATATTGCAAGTGACATTAGTTTCCATATGTTTTCTCTCCCCGAATCAGATACACAATTATGTCTATACATCGCTAGTGACTGCTTGACCCCTGGTAAACTCCACTGAATTATCATTTCCAAATATCATTTTGTCTCAGTTGTGATATAATATTTCTTGTATTGCATTCTTTCAATTTTTCATTTGACGTCGTTGTGTACGTGACGTTCGTGCTCGTCGTAAGTAGCTTTACCGTTATGATAACAATCATGGAACCAGAACATTAAACTTTAATAATAAAAAGATAACAACAAATTAATATTTTGCAAATTTTCGTTATCTTCCGTCGGTGTTTATTTGAAAGATACACAGTTTAAACTGATACTTTCTTGTAAACTACGGTGTGGCCCGCATATGCCTCACCTCGTGTCTATGATAACGAGTTGTTGCTTAATTAATGACAGTATTAAAACTATTAAGTCGCCATAAAGTGGAGTAAACACGAATATACATATGATATTAGTTTCGCCAATGTGTATAAACTAATATAAAAGTCCTATAACTTTTGGATAACTCATCGTATTGAATTAATGCGACTTAAGAGACAGGTTTTTTTCCTTCCTGCCATATAATCTATTAAATCATTAATTAGTTAAATCAATATAAGTTCAATCTGACATCACTCTATTTTAATAGGCATTCTTAGTGAAACTTGCAGCCTTACGGTGGTTTAAATCCATCCAACTATGCAAACTAATCGGGCGGAAAGAATATTCAGATGCATCTTGTTTCTTACAGCACCAAATATATAACAACATTTGAGCCGCAGTCAGCGCATACTGATTCGGGCCGACACATTCCGCCTCAGGGTGATAGAGATATAAAGTAATGACTCCTGAAACAGAAAATGCACAGGAGGTGAGAAGTGTCCATCCGGGTAAGCCTGCGCGGCATGCTTAGGCTGATCCGGGTCGAGGCCATAATGTTGGTTTTCTTGCGGGACGGCTATTTTGTAAATGCTCAAATAATCTCCACATCGGTGAACGTAGATATACAATGATTTACGAGACATTTTACTACAATAAATGGCATTTATCAGATTGAGAGAGACTCCTTTGAGACCAACATGCATAGCCAATTCCATATTGGCGGTCGGCTAATTGTCGTATTTTACCGCTACTGTTCCGATGTTTATATATACTTTCATATCTCTAGCGGATCACATTGTCCACATTACGAATCATAATAGCCTTAAATCTCTCTCAGAAATACCTATATATCGAGGGTTTGGTGTGAAACGGTTGTAACTAAAAACCTATTTTGAAAACCCTGGTTTAGGGGCAATTTTGACCCCTTTTTAAACAATACAAATTTAGGTGCCATTGCTCAGAACGAGCAATGACACCTAAATTTTCATTGTTTACCAAAAAAAATGATTTAACGCTTATAAAGACGTTATGGTGAGGTGATTAACCTTGGTAAAAAAAATACCAATTTTAGTTACAACCGTTTAACGCCAAGCCCTCGATATAGTAAAGAGAAAAAATATTTTAGGGTAAGACGTTTGTTTTAGCAGCCTGATTACAAGAAGAGGAAACTTCACGTGAAGACCGGCATTTTAGATGGTTCGAGTAAAATCGAATAATATCGAGACAGAGTAAAGCTCTCTTGGCTCGGCTACTGCTAATATCATATAATCAAGATAACGCCATGAAACCGGTGTAGGATATTTCCCTTTGAGACATATAAAATAAGCGATTCAATATTGGTTCTTCGAGTTATGAATGAAAATCTTTGAACGAACCACAGGACACTTACAGAGAATAATCTGTTCCCACATACATCTATGCTGGTGCAGACGGCTATGAAACATCGATGCAAAACTATGCTAAATTTCTGTAAACGAAAGTTTAACATTTGAAAAAGATGAAACGACTGTGGCAAAAGGAGAACTTTCTCATTGACAAACCACAATGTTTTCAAAAGTTGTCTGCTGCAAAGACGTCAGAAAACGGTTGTATGCGTATTTAGAAAGGATTAACACAGGGGTCAGGCAGACCCTCTATCTTTCTAGAATGCAGGGCCTTAAAGATAATTGTGTGTATATGTACGGATATAGTTTTAATAACTGGTTCCCCTCATTCTTACCCGACCGGGTCATACATCATTCTTTAAAAAATGGTAGCTATGGCTTCCCTCCTTTGCGCTCAGGATTGCGGTGTTAGCCTAACGACTGACTGACTGGTGTCAGGTTAAACGGACCAGTAGTACTGGTAACTTACCAAGGAACTGAAAGCGGCGTAAAACACCAAACAATTAATCACTCAACATTTTATGCGTATGTTGTTTTACGCTTATTTAAAATGTTTTGCAGTCACACCCGTTAAATTCACAGGACTGAAGAAAAGTGTATTTTGACAATAGTGCATCAGTCGGTATGCTAACTATGCAATCCTGAATGCTAAGGATGGAAGATACAACTATTCATTTTAAAATTATATTATCTGACCGGGGACCAAACCCTCTTCTCCCACTCTCGAAGCGAACGCTATAACCAACTCACAATCGGTATCCAAATGCTTAGCAGTGGGGTCCTTTTATAGTGACCGGGTGTAACACAGTGACGATCGATCCTAAACAGTTGATTCGACGGTGAAAGCTAGACTCAATTCATCCGTGGTCGCAAAGTCCAGATACCCAACAAAATGAGTTCTGATAAAAAGGGAATATAATGCTTCAGTAGCGATACCATGCTTTATATTGTACTACGACGCTCGTGGAAAAAGAAATATATCTTGCGAGACCGAGTAGACAATACAAAGTCAGGTATCGCCACTACCACATAATTTTCCTTTTATTATATACCTGGGAACACTTTTAAGACTTTTTGCACGTCAAACATGCGATATATTCCATTCTACTGATATTTAAACCCGTTCATTTGAAAAGGTACAAGTTGCCATTTCTGACCATGTAAGTTCGGATCAGCCTGCATATCTGCACTGTGTTATCAGTATCAACACAAGGTGACAGAAACTTCTTACAGGCTTTAAGTTTTGATTATATGAATATTTATATCTTGATCAGACTATAGTGGTGTACAGGCTGATTCTCGATATTCACCAGAGAAACCAAATTGTACTTGTTCCCATTAAACCAACAATCGACAGACACATATTGTCTATGTTAGTATTTATCGAGACCTTATAAGATCATTCTAATATTGATACAAAATAACGAAACCCACATAGGACCAATAAACCCTATCGCCGGTTATTTATATGAACACGCTGTTATCAGACTTTCCTCGAATAACCGATGCCATAACGCAAATTGGTCTTAAGAGATTTGTTTAAAAAAGAACCTTTATATTGCTGTATTCGAATTAAAACTATATTGGCGTATTCTGTTATGTATGGCTTATAATATCAATTACGGATAATGCAGGTCCAGATCAGCCTTAATCTACATTAGTCACTACTCTACTTTGTATGTAATAAGGAAAAATAAGTCCATTATATACAATGTGTACACTCAAAATACGGGTGATGAAACTGGTTGTATGAATTCAGTGGGAGAAGGGTTAACTATTCAGATTGAATAATTTCACAACCATGATGCCAGATAACAGATTTCTAGAAGATCCCGATAAGATTGTATTGGTAATGAATACAATCGGAATTCGTTTTTGGGGTAATTCCAAAGACTATCAAAAATGCTAGAAGGGGCTGTCATCCTTGGCGCTCAAGGCTTGCGGGGTTAGCAATACGACGGACTGGCTGGTGTCAGGATAAATGGACCAGAAATCAAATCAATCAATCGTTTGTGGGGTAATAACCGACAATCAATTGTGTTGTACAATCATGGCTCAATTTGCTGTATCAGTTGACAGACATTAAATGCCAAAGATTTTGAAGTTGAAAATGTAGCACGTAAGTATTATTAAATAGGTCCGTACAATGTATTACATGTACACAGGGATAACACATGCCAACAGTTTGTATCGTCGCAATATCGTGTGTGTTTGTATTGTGGTTGACGCCGCTTTCAGTATTGTTTCAGTTGGTTTCCTGGGTAGGCTTACATTTAGCCTGACACCAGCGAGTAAGTCGTAATGCTAACCATAACATCCTGGGTGCCAAAGATGGACAGCAATTACTAGTTTTAAGTTTTTAAGTATTAAGTTTCACCCCGCTTTATCATTTAAACCAGACCTAAATTCGCTGCAAAATCATACACTCCTACAGATATGAGCCGTCGAGCGAGAAAACCAACATTGTGGACTCTGCGTAAAGTATCGACCCGAATCAGCCTAAGCATGCCGCACAGGCCTACCCGGATATACACTTTTCGCCTCCTGATGATTTTCTGTTTCAGGAATCATTACTCTATACCTCTATCCACCTGAGACGGAATGTGTCGGCCCGGATCAGTCTGCGCGGACTGCGCAGGCTGATCTGGGTCGATACATTACGCAGATGCCATAATGTTCCGATTGTATAGAATATTAAAATGTATAGGGTCAATTCGAAAGGACCTTTTATGCGTTGTCGTCATTCATGTACCCAATGTACATACTTTTGGTCTGATTTAACTTAATTCAATTTAATTCAATTTTCCTAGGCAAAATCAGCATTTAAATGCCCTTGGCCAATTCAAATTTGAACAGTGAATACATATGGCTAAAGAAACAAGAAAGCATACAAAGCATATACACAATATTTACATACAAACATTTTGATAATATATTACAAACTGGTTTATAGTTTTTTACATCGATTGCGCAATAAGATTTCAGCTTATATTTATCACGCTCGATGTCTGCTTCCTGTAGAATCAGTACTAGCCAGTACTCGCGCCGTTTGTGTGGAAAACTCCCAGTCAGAACCCGCTCATCACGGGACTCAAACCCTGGACGTTTGGTACGAGAGGCCGATGCTCTACCTCTGCACCACTGTCTTCCAAACTGGTTTAATGTTAACTAGAGAATATCATGTTGTTATAGCATTATGTATGTGTTCATCAGTAAGGTTGGCGTCACGAAGGAGCGCTATTTTGCCGTTAAGCTTTATTCACAGGCGTCCGAATTTCTATTACAGCAACAAATGCGAAAAATCACACAATTCTACGTTAAAATATTCAAAAAGTCTCTCTATATTGTCTATACGCTTTGATAAGGGGCTATTCATAGTAACACGTGTGGGATTCCCCAAATTACCATTACGATAATTTTTATCAAATCGTATAGACAATATAGGGAACCTTTTTGAGTATTTTAACGAAGAATTGTGTGATTTTTCGCATTTTTTGCTGCAATAGGAATTCGGACGCCTGTGCTTTATTTCACCCAAAAAAAGAAGTTGTAAAAGCGACTTAAAAACAATTAACCCTCAATGCGATAAACGAGACATTAATAAATGAAATAAACGGTGTAGTCCGGGAACAGGATACACAGACGAGCCAATATTATTTGTTATATTTACTATTGCCATTTCATCTACACAACTTAATAATATTGCTCTTCACTGTTCCAAAGAATCTATAAATTGAACAGAGCATCTTCCCTATCGTATTTAGATAGTTTCCAAGAAAATAATGAACGAGTCTCAGTATAGCATAACTATGCAATTTACCTGTCTAAACGAATGTATGTGATTTATACTGTCGTTGCATCTACTGTATATTCCGGTATAATACTTAAATATATAATGGATAGGATACCAGACATTTTGAACTGATCGATAGCAACTGTTTATCGTCACACGATGAACAATAACTTTCTTATTTCATCAATATCAAAATGAACAATGAGCGCTTGATCCGCCGTGGCCTAATGATTACCGTAAGGGATTTGGAACAGGACGTCCCGAGTTTGATCCCCAGTCGCGGCGCTACGTTCATGGTGGAGTGCCTATGGGCTCTTTTCCTAGCCAAGTACTGGTTTGTTTACCTAGGGATCATGAATAAGTGAACTGTCGCCGTAATATAATTGAATAAATGTTCAAAACGGCGTTAAATCCTAATAATAAAATAAAGAAATATTGTAGCTAACGATACTTTTCTGGACTATTTGTTAGATGCCTATTTTTATTTGTCAGCGTATATATATATATGTAGATACATGTAGATATACATATCTGCAACTATCATAAAAACCCATTATGGCAATATTGTCGATTGCGAGGGTAAACAACCCTAACAAACAACAACAACCCATTATAGCCCGGCAATATGTATCATGTTCGTATTCACACCGTTTTAAACAATAATTGTCTTAATGCATCTTGCGTACAGTGAAGATTCATATCAGCCTGTGCATCCGTACACCCTCACCGGAGTCTATACTTTCCACCGAAGTGTTACATATTGAGGGCTTGGCGTGAAACGGTTGTAACTAAAAACCTATTTTGAAAACCCAGGTTTAGGAGCAATTTCAACCCCTTTGTAAACAATGCAAATTTAGGTGCCATTGCTCAGAACGAGCAATGGCACCTAAATTTCCATTGTTTACCAAGAAAAATGTTTTAACGTTTATAAAGACTTTATGGCGAGGTGATTAACCTTGGTAAAAAAATACCAATTTTAGTTACAACCGTTTCACGCCAAGCCCTCGATATATCTTCGGGAATCTTCTGACAAACTCTTACAGTTAACTAGTTTATTTTTAACATAACCAGTACTCGCGCCGTTTGCTTGGAAAAATCCTAAATGCAGAACCCGCCCATCACGGAATTCAAACTCGAGACCTTTTGTACGAGAGGCCGAAGGTCCCGCGTTCGAATCCCGTGGTGAGCGCGTTCTACCTGTCGGATGTTTTAGATGTTTACGATTATGATAAAACTATAAATGAAAGATAAATTAGTCGCGTTTTTTTCTCAAAATCAGTTGCACCTCTTTGGTAGGAGAGACAGACAACAGCACCACTGTCTTCTACATACTAGTTTAACCCTTTCCCTCATACGACAATTCTGCAGCAGACGACTTTGAACGTATTCAGGCAAAACATAGAAAATCTCCATAATTGAATGGATAACCTATGCCAAAAAGGGGAAAACATTGCGGCAAAAGGAGAAATTGCACGTTTTGTGCAATTTCTTCTTTTGTCACTATGTTTTCAAAAAGCCGTCTGCTGCAGAGGCGTCAGAAAGCGTCTATATGAGGGAAAGGGTTAACGCCAATATAACCTTGATGCCAAGTGATGTCAAACCGGATAGTCAACATGATGTTAAATCGCCAGATGCGTCTCAACAATTTCAGAGACATTATAGTTGCACAGATGATAACAGAAAGTATCACATTTCTAATTTGAAAAAAAATGTTTTCTGCCAGTTAGGATGATTTAATTAAAAGTGTTGTATAGTATCTGTTTACATATAATGCAGAATCTCATTAAATCAATACCTAAACTCCGTGCACTAGAAAGTGCTCGAATGCTGTTACAGTTTGTCTCAGATTGACCTTGGCGTCTGCGAATTAAATTGTCGCCTACAAAATCGTTAGCTAGCGACAGGGGAGATAACCCATATGAACATACGGAAGAATGAAGAAGCGGTGATTGCGGGGAGTTCCAATTGTATAGAATATTTAAATATATAGGGTCAATTCGAGATGACCTTTTATGTGTAGACATCAGATCGAATATTCATGTACGTGAAGGGAAGAATTTTATTCTGATTTCCATAAGATTAATATCAAGCCATACCAGAATGAAAGCAATTCAATTATTTATGTATATGTGTTTTACACCGTTTTCAACTTACTTTTAGTTTTATCTCTGCGACGGATCACCTGTTCATGACCCCTTGCCTAACTTACCAGTTTTAGGCACTACACCATTTTTCCCAGTCCGAAATCCTCCATGATGACCACTTTAACACGGCGGATTTTAGAGTGTAATTCATCACGGTGTGCATACACATACAATAGACTTGACAACCGTTTCTAGATCGGGAGGTGAAGGTCAGTCAACTTATACTAGCACACAGATAAATTCGGATTATATCGGTCCATATTCTCTACATGTATATCAATTCATGACATCCGTACTTTTTCTTGAATATACAGGTTACAATACACCAAAAAAAATCAATCCTTCTTTGTTTCCATGTAAATCGACCAGTTTCAGTCCTCAAGGCGTTTCTCATGTAGAACGCCATATATCATTGAAAAGAGTGGTATAATGTTTCAAAGTAGTTTGAAACTGCGCCGTTCTACAAATGGTTGTGATGGAATGAACGATAATTGAAGGATTGAATTATATCACGGCGTTTCCAACAATATTTCAATTATATCACGTCGTTTCCAACAATAACAATATTTCAATTTTATCACGGCGTTTCAAACAATATTTCAATTATATCACGGCGTTTCCAACAATATTTCAATTATATCACGGCGTTTCCAACAATATTTCAATTATATCACGGCGTTTCCAACAATATTTCAATTATATCACGGCGTTTCCTGGGTAGGTCACCAGTACTACTGGTCAATTTATCCAGACACCAACGAGTTAGTCGTACTGATAAAGGTATGACCCGGCCAGGAATCGAACCCACAACCTCCCTCAAGACGCTCCTACCAATATACCCAGTGGCGGTGAACGATCGATACACACGATAGATTGTTCTAAAACAGTTTTCAGTTTCCAGACATATTACATTTCAAAGAAACTAAACGAGTCACAATGGACCACTAACCACCGTCTAAACTATCAACGCTGATTTAACTGTTCGTGTGAATCAGTCCAGCACGGGAATAGTAAAGGTGCTGAACCCCAAAAATAGATATTATATTCGAGAGTTTAAAACTGTTCAAAATATGTCTTGAAGTATTAGAATCATAATTCTAGGATAAAATTAGAGTAATAATTTCACTTTCCAGTACCATAAATATCTAAATATTGATCGCTTATACTTGATGGGTAAGCCAAATTTTGTACATTTTTATGACTTTCAATTGACAATTGTTCAACATTTACTGCCAAATTGTTGATCTCAATCAGGAGTTCAGCATCTCAAAATAATACTTGTAGATTTCGACCCTCATACCGCCGCGCGAATCCCTCCCTGTAACTGGTATCATCACCATTTATGTTCGAACCTTTCACACATACAATTAATCTTTAACAGACGACTTCTTAAATATTTAGTCAGAAATATGGAAAAATCTCTATAAATGAAAGAATATTTCTTAAGTAAATTAGAAAACATAATCGCGGAAGGATAAATTGCCCAAAATGAGCAATTCCCTAATTTTGCCACACTGTTTTCAAAGGTCGTCTGCTGCAGAGGCGTTGGGAGTCGTCTGTATTTTGGAAAGGGTAAATAACTCATTTTACAATTATGGAGTAGCATTTGCTAGCTAAGTCTTAATCAACAACTGATGTGCTTTAAGAGTTCCTTCTCAATTCTGTCTGAGTCTAGTTATTTAGTTCCATATACATTTATGCTATGGAATCAGCTCATCAGGTTTTATTTGTCTACGCATGTCTAGGAAACAAGGTCGTTATTCAACAAGCTTAATTTGTGTGCGCCATTCAGTATAAATATAGGCCGATGTATCTTACAATGTCTTAGGGCTTTGATATTGATATGCATGCATACAAATAAATATCTTTTCCGCAAATAACATAAACAAATCTGCAGCAGACGTTTATGAAAACAACTTGGAAAGTTATGGAACAGCTCTTCTAATGAAAATAGAGGCCGCTAGAATCGTTACAGGTGCAACAAAACTGTGCAACACTGACAGGCTTATTAGCGAACTCCGTTGGGATACTTTGTCCGAACGTAGAAGAAAACATCGTCTCACTGTGTTTTACAAAATGAAGAATCATCTTACCCCTTCTTATCTTTCGGACCTTGTTCCGAAACAAAATCGACCTGCTTACAATCTTCGATCTTCACATGATGTTCCTGCCATCCACACGCGTACCACACTCTATGGTACATCTTTCCTACCAAAAACTATCCGTGAGTGGAATGAACTCTCTCCCGTTGTCCGCAACTCACCATCCCTACCTTCATTTAAAAACAAGATACACGGCGTACACAGCAAGTCTAACCCTCTATATAACGTCGGTGGTCGGAAGCAACAAATCAATCATGCACGTTTGAGATTAGGATGCAGCTCACTTAACTTTGATCTTTACCGCCGCAATATCGTTGAAACTGACCTCTGTGCTTGTGGTAGTGTAGAGACAGCAAATCATTTTCTTCTTCACTGTCCATCATATCGAACTGCCCGCGACTCATTATTCTCCAATCTTTCATGTCCACCCACTAGCAACTGCCTTCTCTTTGGCGACGAGCGTTTATCGTTCGAATCAAACAAGGCAATTTTTCTAAATGTCCAGAAATATATTGATACAACCAAGAGATTTAGTACGGGATGAGGTTTGTCGTGTGCGTGTTGTTTGCTGCTGGGGATTCTGGGTGAGACATAACAGTAATGATATTATAAAGACCTTTTTTCTATTTTAAATTAAGATATATTGAGGCAATAGTATAGTCTAATTTCATTTATCATATATCATGTAAAATCACTATCAATACGCCATGTAATTTTGAATATGATACAAATTTATCTGAGGAAAGGAATTTGTATAAGTGTCTATGACGCTTGTTTTCCAATCCTATGAACATAACATGTATTACATATATACCAATGTACAACTATTTCTCAATAAATATGTTTAAACTAATGAAAATACAATGTTTAAGCAAAATATTGAAGCAACAGAAAATTCTTATTTTCAACAGGTTCAACTTTTGCCCCAATGTTTTAAAACTACTCTGATACAAAAAGTGTTATAGTGCTTGGCGTTGTATCTGATTTGAACTGTCTAAGCCGATATCATCAGAATATTTTTTTACGAGCCTGAGTTCACACCCGATCTTACTAGAACATTTCTAACGTGCCTGAGCACACACTCGATCTTACCAGAACATTTCCTACGAGCCTGAGAAAACAACCGATCTTACCAGAACATTTCCTACGAGCCTGAGAAAACAACCGATCTTACCAGAACATTTCCTACGAGCCTGAGAAAACAACCGATCTTACCAGAACATTTCTTACGAGCCTGAGAAAACAACGGATCTTACCAGGACATTTCTTACGAGCCTGAGAAAACAACCGATCTTACCAGAACATTTCTTACGAGCCTGAGAAAACAACCGATCAACACAGAATATTCATTACGAGTCTGAGCACACACCCGATCTAAACAGAACATTCCTTAGGAGCTTGAGCAGACCCCCGATCTTACCAGAACATGTCTTACGACCCTGAGAAAACACCCGATCTAAACAGAACATTCCTTACGAGCCTGAGTACACACCCGATCTAAACAGAACATTCCTTACGAGCCTGAGAACACACCTGATCTTACCAGAATATTCATTATGTGTCCTGATCATATACCCAATCTTACCGAAACATTCCTTGTATGTCTAAATATGTAGACATACGATTTGTATATTTATTCATCAACGCGTATCCATTATTTGACTTCTTCCCACCTAACAAATATATATATAACATACTAACAGGGGGAAAACGTTTTAAGAGCATGTGAAGATCAATAGAATCCTGTTGAATGATCATAACTAAATATAGATTTTATTATCTTCAATTAAATGCTCCTCTAGGCTAATGTGATGACACACTGGGGATGCAAGAAAAAAATGTGGAATGCTATAAACCTGTGGTATCTGGACAATTCGATAATTCGAAGGCATAGTTTAAATGGAATCATTTTCAGAAAAGGTTCCGAATTTGGAAAGCAGCAATCAGATTAGCTGCTTCGTTATACTTTTAATAGGATTTGGCAATTTTTTCGCTATGTATACACTTTGATAAAACATACATAATTATCCGTAAATATCCGGGTACACTCGAACACGTTTGTCTTATCTTAAACCAAGTGGAGCTATAACGAGACACCTTAACTTGGTTGGCTTATGCACTATAAACAACAGTTTAATAGCATATCCACTCACATGATACAGGTTTGTTAATGGGTTTACCAATTTGATTCCTTCCCTTTGACCGTTGACACAAAAGGAAAGCGAAGGGAAGTCGTAATGCTAACCCCGTAATCCCCCGCCAAGGAGATCAAGCATTACTACCAATGTTAAAGTATTTGATATGGCCCGGCCGGGGATAGAAAGTGCAACCTCCCACTCGAGGATATCCGTCATGAATGTCATGTTATCATATGACATTTTTGCTTAACTTTGCAATGTATAAATGTGATTTACAATGTAGCACGTGACAATTCCCGGAACGCAAGCGTTAACTGTTTAATTCTTCCAAATTTGACGGGAGACAAAAAAGTAGAGAGCGGAATAATTGTATTAGATCATCAAATTCATTAATGCGTATAAATGCATCTTGTCAGCTCACCATCGACAAATGAGGTCATTTGATTAATTCCTGTGAATCAAAGCGACTGTAGCATTGGAGAAACAAAAAAACATAATCAACAAATTTGTACTTTTCCTACTATATACTCTTGATACTTGTGTCCTTTTAGAGTTATCTTTCATTCCAAAAGAGGTTAGTAATGCTTTGGATGTTATTTACACTCTTAACATAGACTTAATCATTTGGCGATAAACCTTCGTTAAAAAAACAAAAAAACATAATCCACACATTTGTACTTTTCCTACTATATACTCTTGATACTTGTGTCCTTTTAGAGTTATCTTTCATTACAAAAGAGGTTATTAATGCGGATGTACATACTAATATAATTAAAATATTATTTATAATGGATTTATACGATAATAGTAAGGTGTTTGTCTTTATCTAGAAAGAAAGTATTTGTTTTATCATTCCCTCAGAACTTGACTAAGACACGACTTCGATTAGTAAACATACTACTAGAATCTATATTACACTGTCAGGTTTCCTTAACGATAACTGCTGGTGAAAATGTAACGTAGAATAGTTTAAATAAACAAAGTTGAAAACATTGTACAACATTAAGATTTTATTTGTTAATAATTTTACTCACGGATTTATAATCGAAACAGAGATACCGCGTGTTATTTGTTAATTTGTTTGTATTAGTTTGTTTATATGATGAATTACGTCAAGTCAATCAATGTTTCAGTTAAATCACGACCTTCCCCCGGTAAGTTACCAGTACTACTGGTCCATTTATCCTGACACCAGCGGGTTAGTCATAAGTCAAACCCGCACTCCTGGAAAGTTTTTAAAGTCCTTGGTATGATCTGGCCGGGGATCGAACGCTAGACATCCCCTAACAAGACAAACGCTCTACCACGACACAACTGAGCTGGTTTTGCTTTTAAATGTTAGGACCCTGGTCAAAATAGATTTGAAAAAAACCCAACAGAGCTGCTTAAAAATATCCACTACATACAGATCTGTTTTAAAGAGACGTGGTACCTTCTTCAAGGACGAAACTTTCAATCTAATTAGGAATTTATTTCTCTAAATGGCAAAATGACTGCAGACAGGCGACGGAATTAAAGCAGGGACATCTTGTACTAATTATCCCAAGATGCTAATTTCGATGGAGACTTCTATCAAACCAGGGCAATACACCAGACTTGGAACAAATTAGCCGTTCACTGCAGAGCTCTAGATAGGGGGGCGTTTTGCATGTTCTAAACTCCTTATTTGACCCTCTAACCCTATGTTGTGGGTACTCAAAAGAATCGTCTCAGTAAGACGATTCTTTTGAGTACCCACAACATAGGATTTGCTTTAATAATAAGATAGATTGTGGGGAAAAGAGCAGAGTACCGAGTGCAGTACGCAAGTCAACTTTAGTTCTATTTAAACAAGTGTATTAGAATGTTATCATCCATTCTATGTGATCTTTCTAAATCCACGTGATCTTTCTAAATCCACGTGATATGTGAGGGACGTCTTGCATGCCTCCTTGGACAAACTCGTATGTGCGAATAGTGCAGGTCCATAAAAGACGCATTAAATGGAAGACGAGTTAAATTCTAAACAGAACAGTTTAAGCCAGTACATCATTGGGCCCTATATTATCTGACAGGTTTTAAATGGAAGAGGTAGAGCGTCGGCCTCTCGTACCAAAGGTCCCGGGTTCGAATCACGTGATGAACGGGTTCTGCTCTTAGGATTTTATACACATACGGCGCGAGTACCGGTTATGTCTCCAGGAAGCAGACACCGCGCATAATTAATCAAGCTAAAAGCTTGTCTCACAATCGATGTAAATAAATATGTTCAAACTAAATTCGTTCATTAACATTTATCCAGATGAATTCCTGTACATCTTGATTTTTAATATGTTCTTCCAGGTTGTTTTTTTTGTCTTAACTATGTTTAACAAAGATCAGACTGCACAAACAAACAGCCTAATGTTGTCTTACTGTGTTAGTATAGTTTGAATAGCAGAACAAGCGAATGGTGAATATATATATAATTATCACTTCTTTATTAAAATGCAAGCCACAACAGATATCAGAAAACTTTCAAGGATGAACCTCCCAGGAGGAGATAAAGATGATCTCAACCTGAGAATCGCGCCCTTTGAAGGTACATCCAAACTCTTTCAAAGCGTTCAATCTCTCAGTATACCCAGTGCTATTGCATTACGTTATTTACTTTTGTAAATGTGAGCAAGTATACGAATAAAGTTGAGACGTGTATAGCGGAATCTTTCGGAAATTTTAGTCCATGCTATATATTCTTTCTCCAGAGTCCGTATCCCTAAAGGCGCAATATATTTACACGCGTATATTAAAACTTATACATAACATGTTTAACCAAGCCAACTAAAATAGATTGGCAATGGTTTTAATAAAACAGACAGCACGCATCCGTCTAAAAGCAACACCAACAAACAAAAAAACCAATACATTCATCTTAGGGGAGAGGAACTTCTTTTACAGAGCAACATTTATCTTTCCAAAATTGCATTTCGGCAGAATTGTTTATATTTACTTAGTTTGAAACGACCCGTCGACCTTCAACATATGCATGTGTTTATTTTGATGCACTTGTCCAAATGTTTAGATTGGCAATGGTGTTGGTGAGTCAGACGACACACTTACGGTCTTATAGCAACGACAACAAGAGCAACAGTTATCCTTTTAAAGTTACCTTCCGTAAACATACAACTCTATATTATGGGCCGTATCACGAGTAAACCAACATTATGAACTCTGCGTAAAGTATTGATCCGGATCAGCCTAAGCATGCCGCACAGGCTAACTCGGACAGATAATTTTCGCCTCCTGAGCATTTTTCTATTTCAGGAATCATTACTCTATACCTCTATCTCCCTGAGACGGAATGTGTCGGCCTGGATTAGCCTGCGCGAACTGCGCAGGCTGATTCCGAGCGACAAACGGCATTATTAAATTCTTGTGTTGTTCTTGGCTTACTCGTACTTGTACTTCATGTTTTAAATTTATTTATTTATTTATTTATTTGGGTTTTACGCCGCTTTCAACAATATTTCAGTTATATCACGGCGACAGTTCACTTATTCATGATCCCTGGGTAAACAAACCAGTACTAGGCTAGAAAATGTGCCTTGTCCAAGGGCACTCCACCATGACCGTAGTGCCGCGATTGGGGATCGAACCCGGGACACCCAGTTTCGAATTCCCCGACGCTAACCACTCGACCACAGCGGATTCCTCATGTTTTAAAGGAAACTGGGTACATTCTTACATCGTCTTGTGAGGCTTTTTTCGGCACGCGATTACTATGTCGCATTGAGCTTTTGTGTCCGTGTTTGTTAGACGTGGGTTTTTCTCTTGGAATGATGATGATGATGATGATGATGAAAAAGATGATGATGACAATCGATGCTGCTGATGATGATGGAGATGATGATGATTTTGGATGTTATTTACACTCGCAACATAGACTTTATCATTTGGCGATAAACCTTCGGTATCATCGAATACAGGGTCCAAGTCCACCAACGCTCCTTATGGCTTAATAAACTTAAATACTTAAAAAGAGTATTTCACCATTTATATTTCCCTAATAAAAATGCTAAAATTATTCATTTCTTAACAAGTATTGTTTGTCTACAAGGTTACTTTTTATGTCAACATAGTCAAGGTCTAGAAACATTTCCCTTTCTTCCGTGTCCTCCAATAATTCTGAACATGCTTTACAACGTGAAGTACGATTATAACGAACTAATTGACATGTATATGCCTGTTCGCAAACGTATGTTAATTGCAATTCAAGATTTGTTTATTCATTTCCTCACGCGTAATGATTTTTCTTTCCCTCAAACACGTTTGAAATCACGTTACCACAATGTTCGTAAAGGCGTTGTTAGAAAATGGGAAAGTGCTTTTATCGAAAATATTAACAATATTTACGAAAGACACATTTCGCTGTCCCTCAATTCTCGTTTCTATGCTTGTTTTCACTTTCTTTTTAACCCTTTTCACTGCCAAATTTCACAAGTCGACTTTTTACCATGTTGAAAATTAATCACTCCAATTTTCGTCCAACAGGACATTTGGTTTTGTTTGTTTGTTTGTTTGAATTTAACGCCGCTTTCAACAGCTTTGGTCATATCACGGCGGTCAGTGCACCTACCCATGTTTTCCTGGCTCTCCTACACCAGTACTTACACAACATTCTTTCGAAGCCACTGACTACTTTCTCACATAGATCAGAGGTGAGAGGCGATTGAAAAATCGCCCGAAAGAATGTCGCCGCAACCGGGTATCGAACCCGTGACCTCCAGATCACGAGTCAGATACGCTACCAATTGAGCTACCCGGCCGGGCTTCATGTTTTAAAGGAAACTGGGTACATTCTTACATCGTCTTGTGAGGCTTTTTTCGGCACGCGATGACTATGTCGCATTGAGCTTTTGTGTCCGTGTTTGTTAGACGTGGGTATTTCTCTTGGAATGATGATGATGATGATGATGATGATGATGATGAAAAAGATGATGATGACAATCGATACTGCTGCTGCTGATGCTGAAGATGATGATGATTTTGGATGTTATTTACACTCTCAACATAGACTTAATCATCTGGCGATAAACCTTCGGTATCATCGAATACAGGGTCCAAGTCCACCAACGCTCCTTATGGCTTAATAAACTTAAATACTTAAAAGAGTATTTCACCATTTATATTTCCCTAATAAAAATGCTAAAATTATTAATTTCTTAACAAGTATTGTTTGTCTGCAAGGTTACTATTTATGTCAACTTAGTCAAGGTCTAGTAACATTTCCCTTCTTCCGTGTCCTCTAATAATTCTGAACATGCTTTACAACGTGAAGTACAATTATAACGAACTAATTGACATGTGTATATGCCTGTTCGCAAACGATTGCTAATTGACCAGCGTTAATTGCAATTCAAGATTTGTTTATTCATTTCCTCACGCGGTATGATTTTTCTTTCCCTCAAACACGTTTGAAATCACGTTACCACAATGTTCGTAAAGGCATTGTTAGAAAATGGGAAAGTGCTTTTCTCGAAAATATTAACAATATTTACGAAAGACACATGTCGCTGTCCCCCAATTCTCGTTTCTATGCTTGTTTTCACTTTCTTTTTAACCCTTTTCACTGCTGAATTTCACAAGTCGACTTTTTACCATGTTGAAAATTAATCACTCCAATTTTCGTCCAACAGGACATTTGGTAAAATGTATTGTCTAATTTGGAAACAATGCAGATTTCAGGAGAGACAGCTCGTTACGAGCTGTCTCACCTGATACTGCGTTGTTTGCAAAAGCCTTTAATTGTCTTTGGCAGCGAAAGAGTTCAGACGTTTGTGTAAGATTGAAGTGTAAAGCGGGGCAAGTCGCTTACCTTAACACTCTGTTTGCGATATTTTATTTGTCTAGGCTAGTTAGGCTTGATAAAGTCAGAGAACTGCCAGAATAGTAACATACGATTCTCATTCATAGCACACTGAATCATAAGATATACGTTCTACCATAGTTATGCAAGAATCTTGATCTTCCATTCTGTCAATTTCTCAACTTTACAAGGCGAAGAGATCGTGAGATTCCAGGGAATCTAATGCAGGTGTGAGGCGTCTTTAGAGAACACACGAAGTGGTTAAACAGGTTTTTTTATGATGATATCTTACGAAGAAAGGGAAAAGAAAAACAATTAATGTTGGCATTAACAATTAGTAGTACAATAACTAGTACAATAGTTTTTTTGTTAAGCGTTTTCACATTTTCATTATCAACAAGAAATCCTCTTTAGACATGCCTTATACTTTACAGCCGAGCCCCAGTAGCTCTGTCGGTATCGACGCGGGATGTCAACCCAGGTGTTATGAGTTCGAACCCAAGCTCGGCCAACATTAAATCATCGTGACAGAGGCATTCGTCTTCCACCAATTGGCTAACAATCTATGTGGAAAAGCAGCCAGTTGCTTGGA
Organism: Serripes groenlandicus; assembly: GCA_031761405.1. Classification (NCBI taxonomy): domain Eukaryota; kingdom Metazoa; phylum Mollusca; class Bivalvia; order Cardiida; family Cardiidae; genus Serripes; species Serripes groenlandicus. Next base: position 798,803 of record JASEVX010000046.1, on the reverse strand, counting down.
AACATGTGTGTGTGGTTTACTGGTGCGAGAAAGCCAGGAAACACAGGAGTAGGTGAACTGGCCGAAGTGGAATGACTTAAAACTTGTTGAAAACAGCGTTAAAACCCCAATCAACCTAAATACTTTACAGTGTATTTCACTTTTCCTTGTTATCCATTTTGTAAAAGGGCCCCGGTAAGTGGCAACAACTTTCTCAAATGTCAAATCCCAATGAATGTCAGACGTTGAAATGTTTATCATCCATACCAATTACTTGAATAGCATCAGTCTCGATATATAACACCAAGAAACAATCTTTTATAAGCATTTAATCCTTTTCAACTTGCAGACGCATGTTGGAGAATCTGCAAAGAATTTAAATGTAGTGTAATAGAAGGTATACATTTGTCATAACGAGTCATGTTCCTTTTTCCCCACAATGCCTTCGGCTCTATTCAATCATTGCACTTTCATTCAAAGCGATGATGAATTATATTTTGCCTAGATGACTGTAAAGTCGTCTACTGCAGATATGTTGCATGTCGGAAAGGGTTAATGACATTCTCACAGGACCACTTTTATGAAACGATATGTGTAAAGAAAATGCCAGGAAATCAGATAGTTTAAGTCGAAATAATTTCGAAGCAGTTTCGCACGAATCACACGAAATAGATAAATAATAGTGTATTTGTTACATTCGGAATTGTACGGTGCCACTTTAAAAGTGCTGAACTCCAGATTATAGATGGTATTGTCTAAGTTTTTAAACTGTTCAAAAATTGTCTTCTACATTTACTGCCAAAATACTTTTGATAACTAACTTCGCAGTTACTATTATCAATACTTGGAAAAGTTTCAACATTTCAAAACGTTGATCTCCATTTGGAGTTCCGCACCTTTAAGGGTTGAATTTATCCAAGATTCAATAACATAAGGTGGCCAAAGCATCGTCGCACATACACAGTTGTTGATTCTGCTACATACCATACGTTATAAATGGAGTGTTTCACAGTCAATAACCGAGGATGTCCGAAGTTATTGCAATAAGTGAGTCACTAAAGCCATGAAAGCATATATTGTGATGCATGTACAATTCGTGTTAACTCTTTCAGCGCCAAAGGAAATGTTGAGGTTTTTGTAAACAATGCAGATTCAGATGAGTCAGCTCGTAACGAGCTGTCTCACCTGAAATCAGCATTGTTTGCCTTTTAGCTAACAAAATATTCCAAAACTTTCATAAATTAAGAAATGGACACACCCGATTTTGAACATGGAAGAGTCTACTTTAAACAATTCGGCGCTGAAAGAGTTAATGTACTTAACCTAAACAATGCGTATAGCCGAATTATTTAATATAAGAGTGTTTTGTATTGAGATATAGGATTCCCTACGGAATAGAACCTTTAAACATATACGAACATACATCCAGAAGAAATGGATCAAATGCCAACATATTAATGAATAAGAACTAATCAATTAGTTTCTTAAGTCTAATTGCACGAGGTTCAAATATTGTACAAATAGTTGGCGGATAATATTAAATAAGAAGAGCTAAGATTTAAAAAAAAATGTAACTGTCCGTTTTGTCTCGCCGCGACGAGGCTGCAAAAGCGGGACTAATGTGTTGCTTTTCTGGCGGCGGCGTCAAACATCAACGTTAAAATTCGTTTTTGTTGTGTTACTTTTCTCAGTAAATTCTAGTCGCAGTAGAGGCTTTCACATTTGAATCAAAGATACACCTAGTACCCTTCTTAGTATTTCTGGTCGCAGCGGATGACGGCGAGACATTAATTGCGCGTAATTGTTGTCAGTTTATCTGGAGCACTGAGAGGAACCGTGTAACAAATTATAGCAGAAGAGACATTAGCTATTTATTGTTGGTTTCTGTTTAAATCCAATGACACTAGTTTCAAAGACATCAGACATGTTTTGCATGCCGGGAAAAATGATTAGATGAACATTTACGACATACCGTGGGCCGTTGCCTAAAAACAGACAAGAAGAGGCTTTATAACCCTGATCCGCTTACATTCCATGGTGTATGACACATTTAGTTTTTCCCTGTTAACATTTATTTCGCAAGTCTAAAGTTTAGTTATTGGATATTGCATTTTTGACGTAACACGCTGTTTTCAATTTCCTGGAATATTAATACGTTATCAGTAATTTACGCACACCCACAGCGTTTACGATTGATGTCCAGGGATCCACTAACCTTAATTAACGCTTAGTTATTACTAAGTACTTAACCCTTTCCCTCATACGACAATTCTGCAGCAGACGACTTTGAACATATTTTGTCAAAACATAGAAAATCTCTATAATTGAATGGATAACCTATGACTAAAACTGGAAAACATTGTGGCAAAAGGTGAAATTGCTCGTTTTGAGCGATTTCTTCTTTTGTCACTATGTTTTCAAAAAAGCCGTCTGCTGCAGAGGCGTCAGAAAGCGTCTATATGAGGGAAAGGGTTAATTAAAAGCATATTTCATCTTTTGTGTTTCCCTAATATTTTGTAAAACATGAATGGTAGAATGTATTTAATTATATGACTATGTGGCATAACATGTTACATTGCTGACTAACAATTATTTTTAAAAAATGAATTATATTTTCATTTTTGTAAGGGAAATAAAATTATGAAACTTGCTGTTAAGTATTTTTAAAAGTATTACTTATCGCTCAGTAAGGTTATTTCACACGAAAAACTGTCTTGGGGATTTTTATTTCTGTTTGCCATTCATTTTTGCACACATTCTGGAAGTCTTTTGAAAACAGTTATACAAACAAAAAATCATGTATACTATTTCGAGGGCTTGGCATGAAACGGTTGTAACTTAGGACCTAATTAGAAAACCCTGGTTTAGGGGCAATTTTGACCCCTTTGTAAACAATGCAAATTTAGGTGCATTGCTCAGAACGAGCAATGATACTTAAATTTCTATTGCTTACCAAGAACAATTATTTAACGCTTATAAAGACTTTATTGCGAGGTGATTAACCTTGGTAAAAAAATACTAACTTTAGTTACAATCGTTTCACGCCAAGCCCTCGATTTGATCGCAATTGTTAATGATTTCCAATTCGCCGAAGATCGATTTTTATGTGGCATGTCTCATTTTGTACTTTATGAAGTAAGTGCTCACATTTCGTTTGAATCCATACAAGGACAGTAAACCCGTTTTTAGTATATAATACGATAATGGATGCAGCATACAGATAACAGTACATCGTTTTACAAGAATCCGTCCGTGAGAAAAGGTACACGATGCCTTTATAGTGAGCAGTATAGATTTAGATCAGCCTGTGCATTTGCGTATTCAGATTAAGATCTTCACTGTTCACATGTTACGTACAAACACTTGTCAGAAGCTTCTCTCAACGTGTGTAGGTTTTGATAAGACGGAGGAGATGTAAAATGTGATATGAACCTACACTTTACAGAAATACCGACTTGTACCTATTTGCACGTACAGGTTGTGATGAGACATGGCGTACGAAATCGACATTCAATATGTTTCTTCTTTTTTTTTCTTGAACTGTCAACTTGATAGCCCATTTATTCTTTTATTTCATGCATTATATATTTAGGTAACACTGTTCCGAGTAACTGTATACATTTTCCAAAGAAATAGAAAACAAAGGATATTTTCCCATGTGCCATGTTAGCAGCGATTCTAAGAAAATAAAGAACTACTGCTACAGAGTCAAAATGTCGTATCCTCACTGTATTATTAATTTAGTAGATAACGAAAACGAAAACAAGCTAGAATAATGAAGTGATCGAGTGCGATAGCTTTCACAATGTATATTTGCATGCATGATTTATGAATGCACGTTTTTGTTACCACGTGTAATAACTGCGTTAACTTTTGTTTTCGCGATTCACCGCCCATTTGTTGTATTAAAATTATACGTTGCAATTACATTCGACTCCGAGTTATCGACGTGTTCGAGTGATCGCTGGCGTTATGTATTGTCAGCTTCGCTTTTTATTAATACTAAAATGTTTATTATGAAAAGCAAGTCATTGGTAAAAATCATAACAGGAATACAGTACAGCAGCAGTTCTCTTACGAGCAATCAGATCCGCTGCTGCAAGAAAGCTGTTTAAAAGAATGTCAGATCCGTTCCAAGAAAGGTTTCGAACTAAACGATATGGTCGAATTGTCGCGTGTTCGTGATATCGCGAGTTCATTGCATAACTAATTCAAAACCTCTAAGAGCAGGTTTTCTTTTAATTTGGCTGAACAAGATGACTGCACGTTGAAATTACAAAATGTCATCTTTCGAAAATAGGCCAGCGCCTCAGAACGCCTACATAATTATATTGTCGTAAGTCATGCTGCCAGCAAAAGACTTACCAGAATAATGGCCTCTTTCTAATTTTAGTCAAACGTTTCTCGTATTTAATTCGATTTACTGTGTATTGTATTGTATTGTATTTCGTTTAATGTTATCTTTACATTGATTATCAAAGTGACTTTTTATTTGATTAGGAACTGGTGTTCCACGACACGCGTAAATCGACCTTCATCGGTTAAACAATTTTCTAATTGTGTTTTGTGTGTGTGTATTATGTACTGCTTATACTATGTCCCTTTTATTGAGTTACCTCTTCGAGCGCCAAGGCAAAATTGAGGTTTTTGCAAACAATACTGATTCAGGTGAGTCAGCTCGTAACGAGCTGTCTCACCTGAAATCAGCATTGCTTGCTTTTTAGTTATAAAAATAATTCAGAGTTTTATTACATGATACATGGAGACGCCCGATTTTGAACATGGAAGAGTCTATTTTAAATTATTCGGCGCTGAAAGAGTAAAATAGGTTTTAACGAACATTTAAGTGTTTTATATTAGATTTGGTTAATCGTTTCATCTTTATTGTCGTCACCTTTCTCATACATGGGCCGAGTTACGAGAAAACCAACATTGTGGACTCTGCGTGAAGTATCGACCCGGAACAGCCTTAAGCATGCAGCGCAGGCTTAAACCGGCAGACACTTTTCGTCTCCTGTGGATTTTCTGTTTCAGGAATCGTTACTGTATGCCTCTATTCCCCTGGGACGGAAAGTTTCGGCCCGGATAAGCCCGATCTGGGTCAGAGGCCATAATGTTGGTTTTCTCGCGAAACGGCTCAAATGTTTCTTGGCGGGGGAAAAGTGACGTGATGTCGTACATCGACGACCCTTGATCAGACTGCGATGGTGCGCAGGCTTGTATTGGTTTTAACCCTTGTCCACATACAGACGCTTTCAGATAATTTTGCAGCAGGCGACTTATTAAAACAATGTGGTAAAAGGAGAAATTGCTCATGATGAGCAATTTATCCTTTTGCCACAATGTTTTTAACCTTATTTAATACATAATAAACTCTTACATCAGAATATACTTTCAATATTATCGCTTAGTTATTTTCAAAGTGGTCTGCTACTGATGTGTCCTACGTGGAACTTTCGAAGGAAGGTTTCTATCCCGTGACGCTTATCAGTTCGTTATCCTTTTGCCACAATGTTTTTAACCTAATTTAATACATAATAAACTCTTTCATCAGAATATACTTTCAATATTATCGCTTAGTTATTTTCAAAAGTGTTCTTCTACAGATATGTCGTACGTGGAAAAGGATTTCGCAATCTTGGAAGGGTCATTGTTATCCCGTGACGCTTCCCAGTTGTTTAGAGTACAATAAATAGAGACCTCATCTCGTGAAGGGGAATACACAAATCCAGTTTTTATTAGCAAGGGGCTCTTTAGAGCCAATTGCTATAGTAGCTAATTTTCGAAACGACGCATCATTTTGAGACTGGAATCTAGACAGAGCTTTTACGATATCGGCATGGAATTACTTCACATCTGTCTTTCTACATCAGCTCTCCGTTTCTGAACACCATCTCGACTTCATATAGATGTATTGGTGGTTGCAGATCGTACATAATGTCAATGAAAGTGGATGATTTGTGGAATATTTTGTTAAAAATGAAATGACTGTTGCCAGCTAATTTCCATGTTGGTCATCTTGAACTGCCAATAGTTCCTGTCTAAAAATCAAAATGCGGTAACTTGTTGACATATGAAGCCGAAAATTGATTTGATTCGACATCACTAACCCAAAAGGAATAACTCGAAAGAATTTTTATGTTAAAACATATGAATTACATGATTAATAATTAAAATGTATTTCTACGCTTTCAACATACTTGATCGCGCGTAAAGTTCATTGGTAATTCCTAAATATTGTAAATCGAATGGAGTAAAGGTAACTTTTCGATTCCGACTCAAAAACAAATTATGATAAATGAGTTCGAATGATAACATATATACTCAAATATTCAAATTATTTAAATGATAATAAAATAAACAGATGACAAAATATAACACATATACGATAAATGTGCAAGTGAGCCTAGGCGTCGTAATTTCCAAAAATCCTTTCGAATAAAATGTATTATCAGCGGAAACGTTAATCTGGAATCTAAGTACTAGAGTATTTCATTTTAGATTCCTAGGTAAATACATCAAATGTTCAACCAAAATTAACCTGAACAACCTCAGCAGACGGAATAAGGTAGTCAAGTCCCAGTTATAAAAAACCCCCAAATGATTTAAATGACATTTGTTTTTTATCAAGATAAAACGTTTCATACTAAATATTTCCGCTAACTCGTGTATTGGTTTATAATTATGTTATAAATGAAAACCATCGTAGTGGCCGCGTAACGTAGTGGTTAGAATGTTTGGCCGTGAAAAAGGAGACTTGAGTTCGATTCCCGCTATGGGCAGATAATTTTTTTGTAAGAAAAATATAATATTTTTTGTCTTATAAATTGCCGATATCAGTGGTGCAATTGTCATTTAACACCGCTGCAATAAACTCTTTCAAAATGTTGGGATTTAAAATGAATTCAAAAGCAATGCATTTAAAACTATTCACCTATGCGGTGTGAAACACTAAGAAATGATTAAATCGTCTGTATGATGTTTTACGTCGCTTTTAACAATATTTCAGTCATTGCACGCTGAAGAAAATGTAGATAACACAGGATTTTATTTCTGCTTTGAAAGTAAAATTGGACTCTCAATATAATTATCATTGTTTGGTTATTGTGATTTTGATATGAAATGTATATGTGTTAATTGCATTAAAAAAAGACACGACTAAAATCCATTGTAAACCAGGAGGTGTGCTAAGCAGAAACTATCCAGATAGCAGATGCGCATGTGTATGCCAACTTTTAGCATATCGATAGACCATCATACTGTGTTTACAGTGTTTTGCTTTACTCCTTTATCATTTAATATATGGATATAAAGTGCTAACTAACAAATTGCTAATGTAAAGTGTTCAAGTTAGACTTTTGGGATCGGTAAATCCATGTCCAAATGTTATCTGCAGTTAGCCCCTTGCTGTGAGCACTTGCAGTGCTTTGATTGATGATGTTGTCTGACGTGCAAGATTAATACCGCGATCTCTGTGATTTGCCCTTTTCTATGAGAATTGATAATCTAAGATTAATCTAAGATTCATTAGTAGCGTTACTCTAGACATACACGTCCCTTGATGCTGGTGGTCAATGGACAGCACGTATAAACAAACACCGCGGGTTATCGACTGCCGAATGGTTTGTTTTCTGTCTCTAAAACCAACATAACCGCTTCCTTTATACAGCCGACTTCTTGCGTCTTAATAACCAGGCGACATTAATAAAACATTGAGAAAACTAGAATGGAGTGCTCCGCGGTGCGTGTGTCACCTGCACCTGCTCATTGAAAGTGTGACGAAAAAGTGTGACGAACAGACAGACAGACAGACAGACAGACAGACAGACAGACAGACAGACAGACAGACAGACAGACAGACAGACAGACAGACAGACAGACAGACAGACAGACAGACAGACAGACAGACAGACAGACAGACAGACAGACAGACAGACATACAGACAGACAGACAGACAGACAGACAGACAGACAGACAGACAGACAGACAGACAGACAGACAGACAGACAGACAGACAGACAGACAGACAGACAGACAGACAGACAGACAGACAAACAGACAGACAGACAGACGCCGGACATAAAAAGTAATCCCTAAGTGCTTATCATGCTACGCAGGGTGACACGAAAAGGAGAATTTAATTAAAACGAACACATTCTACTTTTCATACATTGTTTTCTTCAAGTTTGAATGGAAACTACTTCTCTTTTTCCAAGAATGTCATTTTCTTTTTCGGATATTTTGAAAACAGAACATTCAATAATGACCATATCAAGCAAACGGCTACTCCCAATAAAACTGACCTATTATCCCTTTATCCCATAGAGCCATACATACAGACGTTATTTAATCTTTTCCCTCATATAGACGCTTTCTGACGCCTCTGCAGCAGATGGCTTTTTAAAAACATCGTGACAAAAGAAGAAATTGATCAAAACGAGCAATTTCTCCTTTTGCCACAATGTTTCCCACTTTTAGTCATAGGTTATCCATTAAATTATAGAGATTTTCTATTTTTTGAAAAAATATGTTTAAAAGTCGTCTGCTGCAGAATTCTCGTATGAAGGAAAGGGTTAACGCGTGTGCAGCAGAAGACATTAAAAATGTCATCAACTGAAGAAAAAAAAGCTCATCAAGTGCATTTGCTCGTTATACCACTTTGTTTTCAATTCATTTCAATAAAACTATTATCATCTGATAGAGATTCAGATTTTTTTGGCGTGACGTTTTTATAGAATCGTCTGTAGTAAATTGTTCCTATGTCGTAAAGGGTTAAAACCCTTTCCCTCATATAGACGCTTTCTGACGCCTCTGCAGCAGACGGCTTTTTGAAAACATAGTGACAAAAGAAGAAATTGCTCAAAATGAGCAATTTCTCCTTTTGAAACAATGTTTTCCACTTTTAGTCATAGGTTATCCATTCAATTAAAGAGATTTTCTATCTTTTGTCAAAATATGTTCAAGGTCGTCTGCTGCAGAATTGTCGTATGAGGGAAAGGGTTAACGAGACCTTTGTTATATATCGATTTCTGCGAACAGAAAACACGATACACCTGTAGAAAAAACAAAGTCGTCGTTAGAGAAAAAAAATGACCTGCGTTTGTTGAGATACTGGATTACCGTTGCAGTTACTACGAATGTACGATTTACATGTATGCGGTAGTTCATATGAGCCGTCCCAGGAAATAACCAACATTATGGACTCTGCGTAATGTATCGGCCCGTATCAGCCTTCGCAGTCCGCGAAGGCTAATCCGGGTCGACACATTCCGTCTCATGGGGTAAAGAGGTATGCAGTAATAATTCCTGAGGTTGAAAATCCACAGGAGGCCAAGAGTGTCTGCCCGGATTAGCCTGCGCGGCATGCTAAGGCTGATCTGGGTCGATACATTCCGTCTCATGGGGTAAAGATGTATGCAGTAATTATTCCCGAAGTAGAAAATCCACAGGAAGCAAAAAACGTCTAACCGGATTAGCCTGCGCGGCATGCTTAGGTATATCCGGGTGGATACATTACGCAGAATCCAGAAAGCTGATTTTCTCGCGGAACCACATACGCCTGAGTTTTCGTTTGAAACAATTTGGGAAAACCCCCACACAAGACCCTTTTAGTCTCTCTATAGACTCTCTACATGGTACATGTACAACAATAATGATGACGGTAATCTTTTCGTTTCTTTTTCGTTTGAGCAAATTAGGAAAACTCCCGCATAGGCTCTCGTTACAATACATGTAACATGATCCTTATACTTTAATAATGATGAAAAATATATGAGCCATTCCAAGAGGAAACCAACAGTGTGGACCATGCGTAAAGTATCGATCAGGATCAGCCTAAGCATGCCGCGCTGGTTTATCCGGGCAGATTCTTTTCGCCTCCTGTGGATTTTCTGTTACAGGAATCATTACTTTATACCTCTAGCTCGCTGAGGCGGAATGTGTCGGCCGGATTAGCCTGCGCGCACTGCGCAGGCTTATCTGGGTCGATACATTACGCAGAGTCTATACTGTTCGTTTTCTCGTGGAACGGCTCATATATGATACCATATAGGGGAAGCACACAAACAACGAACTCTTATTAAAGATGCTATTCTAAGAATAACATAGTCATGCTGCTTGCTTAATTAACTACCACTAAGGGAAATCAGGTTATCTTTGCTATAGTCGAGGATAACCGATCAATACAAGTCGTGTGCGAGCGCTGCGATTTTTAATCAATCTTTAAGCTAGTTTGCGTTGATAACAACAAACTGTGGTTTTGATTTTCAATGACTTTACTTTATCTGCTCGATATAGTACGTGTTGCTCATTTATCCTGCCACAAAGCGATTACTCTCAATATAAAATACAAAGCAATACGATACTTTGTATTACATCCAGGCACATTTGCCTGTAGTAAATATTAAATGTTAGCAAATGCTCAACTTTCTGGCAATATGCTTCTAATCAGAACAAGATGATTTTTTAAAACTGCCAAATATTTACGAGATATATTTTATCTTCGTAAACGATCAAATACAGAATGCTATCACAACATGATATACAGCCTATTAACATTATACCAGGTTGTAATTAATATATGATCATGATATTAATTTTCTATCTTATCAAAATGTATGTACTTATATATATGTTTTGTATGTTTTCTTTTTGGTTAAACACAGTGAATAAGGAGCGATTTGCTTATTCTAAAATCCTTATTTTATCCGCTAACTCTATGTTGTCGTACTCAAAAGAATCGTCTGAATGAGACAATAATTTTGAGTACCTACAACATAGGGTTTGGTTGGATAATAAGAGGGATATTGGGGGTAAAACAGCTGTTAACCCCTCCATATCTGGACCCTTGCACATACGTCTAACTTGCAGCAGATGACTTATAAAACATGTAGGCAAATATTAGGGAAAATCCTCTATAGATAAAAGTGTAATTATTAATGTAAATTGAAAATACATTAACAAGAGTAGTCTGCTGCAGATGCGACAACTGTATTCTGTTATTGGGAAAGGCTTAAACTGAAACAAATTGAAGACATCTAAAGATGTGTACATGCTATTTAACCATTTCCCACATACGTCAAGCTGGCACCAGATGATTTTGAAAACATGTAGGTAAAAACTAGGTAACTCTTAATAGATTAAATAGTAATACAAGTTTAGTTACCATTCCTAGCAAGCGTTTCGAAGAGTCGACTTAAGGCCGCAACCGTGTTCAACTAGTGTCTTAATCCGCGAAAGTCTAATTTTTTATTGGACATCATCTGCTTCACACTGATATGAACGAATAACGCAAAATCCATCGGCTTGCATTAATGACTCATAAGAGTTCCGACAAGGAAAACACACTTTGAACTATGTTTGACCTTAATGTCAGTTTTATTTGTAAACGGCGACCGTACTGTGACCCCAACAAGTCTGCAACAGATGACCTAAAATACATATGTAAATC